>JAPKLX010000146.1:320141-436942 GCA_026898415.1 Leonotis leonurus | reverse complement strand
TTTTATTGCTTTCTTTAATGCTTTATGAATTATTTTCTTCTTGTTCTGCTTTTGATTAATTTCCAATTCTTTATCCAAACCTTTTCAATTATGTTAATTAATCGATTCAAGGCATGTTTAAATCCAGTTTCTTTAATTCTTCGTTCTTAGATTTAGGATTTAATTGCTTTCTTAATTCTTGCTTAGGTAATTCGTATTTTAAATTCTTTATTTTAATTTGCCTAGATAAAATCCAAAACCCTTCTTTTAATTGCTTTCTGTTCTGCAACATAGATAAAGCCCTGTTTAGCCTTCCTTGAGAATACGACTTAGGATCAACTTACCTTTATACAACGAATTCGTACTCTTGCGAACTAGTTTATTTAATAAACTGTAAGTATATTGGCTGGAAAAATTCCTCGTGCCCAATACTGAATCCCTTTATCGGACAGTGGGTCTGGATTCAACAACGCCACGTACTACAGTTAAAAATAAGTTGGGAACAAATTTTGACGATCAAAAACCTTCTTATATGGCAAAGCAACACTAAGCGTAATATAGGTTGAGTTCCATCGAGTTTTGCAATCAAGACACAACTTTTTAGTTAACTCAACCTTCTGTTGTTGTGCAACTTTCTCAAATTTCTCATATCTCTTTGGTGTAGCAAGCCAATAAGCACAACTATCACGAATAGTTTCAATAGACTTTGCTATGACCTCTAACCCATCCCTCACAATTAGGGGTGAGCATGGTTCGGTTCGGTTACCGAACCGAAAAATTATTGAAAACCGAAAAAAAACCGAACCGAAAATTTTCATACCAAAACCGAACCGAATTAAATTAAAACCGAATACAAACCGAACCGAAATTTTCGGTTCGGTTTCGGTAATAACCGAACCGAAAATTTTATTTCCAAAACCTTACAATCCTAAAAATAAAAAGAAAAAATCATCATTAAAGTAACATCTTGTTCAACCACATAAAAACTCATCACTAAAGTCATATCAACAATGAAAAATTCATCAACAAAGTCATATGTTCAAACATTTCAAATGCATAAGAATCAAAATAAAGTACATCCACAATACTTTCAAAGTGATTTTAAAGTATATATATATATAATAAATAAATATTATATATTTTCGGTTCTGTTTACGGTAATTCGGTTTTTTCACTATCAAAACCATAACCGAACCGAAAAACCGATTTTTTTACATTTGCAAACCGAAACCGAACCGAATAGTAAAAAACCGAACCAAAATCATCGGTTCGGTTCGGTTCGGTTCGGTTTCGGTTTTTTTACCACATTTTGCTCACCCCTACTCACAATCAAGTTGAGAATATGTGCACAACAACGCATGTGTAAAACCTCCTCATCTAACAAAAGATTAGCTGCCCCAATCTTACTTTCTATGTGCTCAACCAACTTATCATTTGTAGAACAATTATCAAGAGTCAAGGTTGATACCTTGCAATCAAGATCCCAACTTTGAAGGCTTTGATACAATGCTTCAGCCAAAACTTCTCCAGTATGAGGGCATGGGACATATATAAACCTACAAAATTTAACGCAAAATAAACAATATTCACCAATAAAAGTTTATAAAAATTGATAATTTAGGAAAGAATGAAATAGGATATTAATCACCTCAAGATAGTGCTTCTAAGCTTCCAAGACTCATCAACAAAATGACCGGTCACTGCCATGTATCCTTGTTTTTTATTATCAGTTGTCCAAAGATCGGTGGTAATGGCAAACCTCCCATTGTTCTTTTGCAAGTAATTAAGAGCTCTCTTTTTCTCTTCCTCATAATGATCCAATATATCCTTTCTAATCGTGTTTCGAGTAACCATTTTGAATAAAGGTTGCAATGCACTAACAAACTCACGAAATCCAACATGATCAACAATGGATAATGGATACTCATGAAGAATAATCATCGAATAGAGAGCTTTCCTAGCAAATTCGGGATCAAACACATAATTTTCAACGGAAACTTGCCCCTTCTCGGTAGATGCAAACCTCAAATTAGATTGCTTCTTCCCATCTTTTCTTTTCTTATAAACACAAGACCTCAAATGATTAAGCAAATGAGAAGTACCATTTCTCGTTTCACCGGAGAGTCGATTCCCACAATGGATGCACTTGGCCGTCCATTTTCCTTTCACTCTCTTTCTTGTGAATTCTTACCACACCTTCGAAGTGAGTCTCCTCTTTACTCCACGATTTGCATCTCCATCTTCCCCCTCATCCTCATCCTCATCCTCTTCCATTTCCTCGTCTACATGTCCACTTTCCACCTCATTAGGTTCATCGGTTAGTGTTAGTGGAGTAATTTCCTCCTCTTGTGTGGGAGTAGGAGCCGAGGCTTGTGAGACGGGTAAACTGCTATTTCCGAGAGTGGACATCTTGCTCATATTTTTTGTAATGCCTACATATGTACACAACAAGAAATCGTGAGCAAACTGAAAATTAACATTACTTCAATTAAAATATAAAGGCTCCACTACGGGAAATTATAAACTAAAAATTAACATGAAATAATTTTCTCACAAAACTAAGCAATGAATTTAAGTTTGGCAAACTGAAGGATCATGACCCATGAGGTGGTGAAAATATCACAGCAAGAAAGAAGGGGATCAAAGAAACAATGTAATATCAAAAAAGAATTGAATTAGACAACCATTGAGAGTATCCACTACAAAATGCAACATAAATAGAAGCTTCAAATCAAAAGTCAACTATGATATTGATAACATTAACAGAGACGGTTGTCCTGGTGAAGTAATGCGTGGTGTGATATTGATAACAGAATTTATAACAAAACTGAGGTGGTGTTGTCACCTTGTCGGAATATGGTGGCACCGGGGATGTGAGCGTGAGAATGGCATCGTCGAGGATGGAGGAGATGGAGTCGAACGGTGGCGGTGGGGCGTGGTTGGCTGGTGGCGTGAGAATGGCGGCGCCGCGCTGCTGCGTTGTTGTCGCTGCGTTGCCGGTGGCGCCGCACCGCTGCCGCTGCGTGGTGGGCCGGTGGCTGGTGGAGTGGTGGCCGGTGGGTGGGGTAGGGTGGCGGCGGTGCGTGAGAGAAGTAGTAATTAGGGTTCTAAACTTTTAATCCTCAATTCAAATGAAATTATTAAAAATTAAATTAGGGGAATGGGTATACGGGTAGGATAATGGGTATACGGGTATTTTCGCGGGTATATTTCGTGGGTACACGGGTTTCGTGGGTACGGATAGTGCCAAATCATTTCCGTACCCGCGAACTAAACGGGTAGCACTTTTAAACCACGAACGTACCTGCGGGTACGAAATGGCCACCAAACCCATGAATAATCGGGCGGATACCCGCAGGTTTCGGGTATGCGCGGGTGGATTGCCATCCCTACCTTGAAGGTATGTCAAAAGCTGAACTCATGGAACAATATGTATTAATGGCCAAACGATTTGAACGTGCAAATTTGAAGATTGGTCGATACAGAAAGATGTACATAGATAATCGAACAAGAAGGCCCACACCACCTTTCACTGAAGTTACAACAAGTACTTCCACTCAGGAAGGGACTACACTCAGTCCAAATCTGAAAGACCACTCAACAAGGGTGTTTGCTATGAATGTGGTTCTCCAGATCACTTCAAACCTGATTGCCCAGATTTGAGTAAGAAGGAAAGGGAAGAACTCAGGCTAAGAAGAGATCAACGCAATGCTGAGAGGAAGGCAATGCTAGTTGAAGATGATCAAGATCAAATCAACTCACCCTCCATGCTTGTCTGTGAGAAACACTTCTCATATACTTCAGATGATGAAGATTTGGGTTTGATTGCCACTGAGGACGAGGAAAAACTGATAGAAGAGTACTGCTTGATGGGCAATCACTCTGACTCGTCACCACATGTAATTTATGCTCATGTAATGGCAGATGGTAACATTGATCCTACCATATTCAATTCCACATCCATTACATCATTGCATACTAAGTCTCACTCAAAAACTGAAACAATCCCAGTTAAAGAGGATACTACTGAAGAAAAGATTTCCTTAGAAGAACATGAAAGTCTAGCCGAAGATTTTCGCAATCTTCAAGCTATATTCATAATCACAAGGGATGAAAATGAAGTGCTAACCTTAAAGTTGGCAAAGAAACCTGAAAATATCCTTCAGAATATACCAACTGACATTCGAAAGGATGAAATGATGGAACGAGTTTGTAAAGAACTCAATGATGTTTCAATCAAAAATCAGGAACAAGAGATCATTATCTCTAACCTGAACCAAGATCTTGACACGAAAATCGAAGAGATCATGTTTCAAAGATCTCAGATCAAGGAACTATTGGAACGAAACGAACTTCTATCTGAAAGTACTATAAAGAAAAGGTCGAAACTTGGACTAAGTCTGGATACACATATCATATGTTGAGTGAATCTCAACGACCTCAAGGAAAGGGACTTGGTTTTACTCAAGAAATATCAACTGTACATTTTCTGAATGTACCACAACTCCTATGCTCTATCATATTCTTTGTACAAGGACCAAATCATAATGAGGAAGAAATGTTAGCTACTGAGGCTAACCAAGCTACTAAAATGGTTTCTAAATCTCAAGGGAAGAAACCAGTTTCTAAAACTGAGCCTAAACTAAATGCCAAGAAGGTTATCACTAATGTTAAAGTGAGAAACTCACTGGATAGAGGAAACGCAAAGAATGTTTCCACTGAGAACTTGACACAAAAGTTCAGAAAGAACATGTCTGAAACTTAGAAGAAACAATTCAAGAAGAATGCAACTTCTGGAACTGAGAGGCATATTCTCAGTAAATATAAATCTATTGAAACTTAGAAGGTTTTAGGAAAAAAGTATATTTGAAAGGTGTCACTGAAAGGCATCAATCTACTGATAATCTAACATATCAGAGAAACTATAAGGGACAAAGCCCTAAATCAAAGTGCTCTCATTTCACTTGTTCTTCATCAAATGGATCGAGTCCACGAAGCTATAACTCTAGACGTTGGGATTCACCAACAAACTTTACTCAGTATAGAAATGAACATATGAATTCATCACCTAGTTCATATTCGAATAATTCAAAGCAAAAGAACTCTCGCTACAATCCCCCAGTTCACTCTGAAGGACCTAAAGGGTCAGTGAACACTAAAAAATGGTGGAATAAGGTTCAAACACACGGAAGACCTAACTTCAGGGCTACTACCAAACCTGAAGCTAGATCAAAGAAAACTGAGAATAAGAAACAAGTCAAACCTGAAAAGAAGACTATATATGTCGACTTTCAGGGGAGACAAATCAAAGCTGATTCAAACATTCGCATCATAAGGCAACAATGGGTGTCAAAGCATAGCATGCATTCTAAATTTGGGTCTAATTCTCAACTGGATCCTAAGATTCAGTAATTGCAGGAGCTAGGATCAAGGAGAGGTGCACAAAAGGAGCATTCAAGCTGGATTATAGACAGTGGATGCTCAAGGCACATGACATTTCAAAAAGAATCCCTCTCCAACTACACTGAGAAAGATGGTTCTCAGGTAACCTTTGGTGATAACTCAAAAGGTTTCACTAAAGGGTATGGTACTCTCATTATATGGAATGTTTCCATTGATAATGTTTCTTATGTCTCTGGCCTGAAGCACAATCTACTCTCAGTGAGTCAATTGTGTGATAAAAGTTTTAATGTTGTGTTTAGCTCTGAAGAATGCAGGATTAACAGGAAATCTGATGAGACCACTATAATGAAAGGCTTCAGGGTGGGAAATATTTATGCTACAGACTGGAAAGCCACCTCCCCTGAAACATGCTTGGTCTCAAAGAGCACTTCAGAACAAAGCTGGTTATGGCACAATAGACTCAATCACCTAAACTTCAAAGTTATCATCCGACTTTCAAGACACAGTCTAGTTCGTGGAATGTCTAACCTGATCTTAGACAAAGACCATGTTTGCATAGCATGTCAAAGTGGAAAGAAAATCAAAGTTTCATTCAAAACCAAAGAAGCACCATCTACTAAGAAGATTCTTCAACTCTTACACATGGACCTATTTGGACCTGTGACTCCACTCAGTGTAAATGGTAGAAAATATTGTCTTCTTATTACTGATGATTTTTCTCGTTATACTTGGACAGTATTTCTCTTCCACAAGAATGAAACGATGGAGTGCAGGGAACTCTTGGCATGGTGAAACTGCCTCTGTGCGTGATTATAATTCTAGGTTTAGCAAGGGCTTCTCGAACTAATTTCTTGCCCTGCCACTCTCACCTCTTCTGAAAAGACAAACTTACCTCATTATTCCCCTTTGATTTATTCCCTGGGTGAAGGTGAACACCATTAAGAATTTAAAATAAGTAACTCGATAGATGAGGCTCATGTGGAATAGAAAGCCCATAATTTGTTTTTGTAAATCGGTGCAGCTACGCACCTGACCTTTACTGACAAAGTTACTTTTCTGAAATCAAGGAAAGAAAACATACCTACTCTACTGACAAAACTGAAGAATCAGAAGTCTACAAACATCATCAACGTACGCACAGACCGAGGAACTGAATTTCTCAACTTAAAGTTATCAGAATTTTGGGCACAAATGGGGATTGAACATCAGACTTCAGCTACAAGAACTCCACAATAAAATGACATTGCAGAAAGGAGAAATAGATCCTTAAAGGAAGCTGCAAGGACAATGTTGAACAGCTCAGGGATACCAAAGAAATTATGGGTTGAAGCTATCCACACTACTTGCTACACTCAGAATAGATCACTTCAACTGAAAATCCCACCCCTGAGATTCCATCCAACGAGGAGGCTATCCAATCTGAAGTTTCACCTGAAGTACCAGCACCAACTTACCTCTCCACTGAGAGCCCAACATCTACTTCAGGGAGTTGCAATTCTAACTCTAGTGATCTTCAGATTATTGTTTCTACTAACAATATTTTGGCCAGTTCAGATAAGCTTATTTTGCAGGAAATTCAACAACAAACTGAATATGTAAGAGCCAACAATCAACGGGGAACAAACCCTCAGAATGAAGAAGAAGATGATCCATTCCATGTTCGCACTCCAGTGCCTCCTGCTCCTCAGAGACTTGATTTGATGATTATTAATGAGGAAGACATGAGAAGAAGAAGAAGATGGATTAAACATCATCCCTATGATTCAGTGATTGGAAGTCTTGAGAGAGGTGTTCAAACGAGGAATCAGATCCAAGATGAAGTGGTCCAGCCACTAGCAACCGTTGAACCCCCCACTGACTCCACCACTGACGAACAAATAAGGCTAAAAGCAGACCTTGCGCTATTTTCGGATGAAAATTTCCTACATAGCTACTATCTCTCCAACATTGAACCCAAAGATGCTCAAGAAGCCCCTCAAGATGTGAATTGGGTGTCCGCGATGCAAGAGGAATTAAATGAGTTTACAAGGAACCAAGTATGGGAACTTGTTGATCGTCCTACGCATCAGGGTGTCATTAGTGTGAAATGGGTCTTCAAAAGTAAGAAAGACGAATTAGGAGAAGTTGTTCGAAACATAGCTAAACTGGTAGCTAGAGGTTATTGTCAAGAAGAAGGAATAGACTTCGATGAAATCTTTGCTCCAGTAGCTAGATTAGAGGCAATTCAACTCTTCCTTACTTATGCTGCTCACATGAAATTTAAAGTCTATCAGATGGACGTGAAGAGTACATTCCTAAACGGCATTCTGAAGGAAGAAGTCTACATAGAATAACCATCGGGCTTCGAAACTGACTACTCCAAAGTGTATAAACTACACAAAGCTCTTTATGGGCTGAAACAAGCTCCTAGAGCTTGGTATGACACTTAATCTGTTTTTCTTAGTAATTCAGGTTTCAAGCGAGGATCGGTGGACAGGACTCTATTCACAATTAAATATAAAGGAGACATTTTAATCGTTCAGATTTATGTCAATGATATTATATTTTGTTCCAAGTCTCAAATGCTTTGTGACAAATTTGTCAAGTTGATGAAGACTGAGTATCAAATGTCCATGATGGGAGAGATGAGATTCTTCTTTGGATTCCAGATCAAGCAGTCTCCTGAAGGCATCTTCATCAACCAAGCCATATACATAAAGGAACTGATTAGCAAATTTGGCGTATAGAATAGCAAGACTGTGAAAATTCCCATGAACACAAATAGGAGAATAGAACCTGATCCTGAAGGGAAGCCAGTCAGCCAAACTGAGTATAGAGTACCTGGCGAACGAGGAGTTGAAAAGGAAAGATTTGACGAGATCTTTGGAGGAGCAGATGCAGATTCTAACCGCGGAGCGCAAACAAGGAAAGATATATATCTTTTATCCTGCCAGAGCTACATAAGGAAAGAATCAAGGCGGTCAACTGCTGGAGTTACTAGGGATTCATTCAACAAGGAAAGAAGATCTTCCATACAAACCTTAGCCGCCACCAAGACGAGTTGAATCGTGACCAAGACGATGCACAAGGCATGACCTTGAGCAAGACGGTGAGGAGAACGTTCATCCAGAATACTTTATGCTACCTGGAGAAGCTATGAGCAGAAGAAAGGAAAGTTCGGGCAAGTTGGAAGGCAAGGTGCATACGCCGCATGTCTTGACCATGTCCTTGGGCAAGGTGCGGAAGATCCTGGCAGCCACAAAAAAATAAGGAAAGAAATCTTTATTTCCTTCCACAATGGATATACACGATTTGGACCTCATTGATGATAGGGATTGATATATTTGAAGATTTTTATGCAAGGAAAGAAATTCCTTGAAACCCTAGCTTCCTCAGAACGTCATGGGCCTGGCCCATAGCCCACTGCAGCTTCTATATAAAGCCTTGGCAGCAGCAGTCAGTAAATAGAAAAGAGAAGACACATATACGACAAAACGTGAAATACATGGAGGAGAGCCGCTGCTGCACGAACCACTCACACTCTTCGTCCTTTCTCTTAGTATATTATAGATTGATGTTTTGAGAGTCTAAGGGAGGAATAAACGAAGCCTTTGGGCACCTTTTATTTTCCTTGTATTTATTTGCCTTGGTCAGGGTTGGTCCTGCCATGGATTGCTTTTCGTGTTCTATATAATTCTAGTACGTTTCCTTTTATCTTTTCTTTTTCGTTTCTTTTATTTATGTCTAGGTAATTTTAATACTTGGTTTGGGTTAAAGAAGTTTAGCTAAGACCAACTTATTATTGTGAGGTCTAAGTTGGCCAACGTAGTTGCATGTGTGTGTTCCTAAAGCGCTGGATCTGATTTTAAACAACTTGACCAACCCCTTGGAGTTGAGCGCGCGGCGACGTCTTGGGCAAGGTCTGGTTACAACTGCGAGCTGGAAACTCCAAGTGTTAGCGACTTCCTACTTGCCAGCCAGAGGGATCAGCGTGGTGATTTAGGTGGGGACGCCATGGGATGGGCGTCTGAGATGGTGTGCCCATGGTTGTTGTGTTCCCCGCGAATGCTTATTTGGGTACACTGGAGTAAGCTTGGTCCAGGAGCTATCTTGAGCAAGGGGGATAGGGAATGAGTAACCCTTACCTTTTGGGCTGAAAAGGTGTGTTGGGCGGGACTTCAGTGGCTACGTGACGATTAAAAAGGGGGATGCCTGAGTGATGCGTTTGGGTGGTAGGAGTAAAATCTCATTCTTACGCCTGCCTTTAACCAATGACATGTGTATACAACGAGAATCTTTGCACCGATGGCCAAGGAGTTGATCAAGGCGTGACAAGTTGAACCCCAAGCCAAGTATCTTTTTGCTTTTTTCTTTTCTTTTGTTTTATTTTAGGTCTTGGTTACTTTTCTGCCCGAGGCAGACCCCTTTATAAAAATATATAAATCGTGACAGAGAGACAGAGTACACCAACTCCCTGTGGGATCAACCATGTACTTGTCACTATGCGGAACCTAGTGAAGAGTATATGTATTATAAATTTTTCTTGACAGGAGTGATAACGATTGGGCTCCGTCAGGTTGACGTTGTTGCTAGGAATGATAATACTTTTCAAGTATTTAATCAACCTCCCAGCGCCGTCAAATTGACACCAAAGCTCACACCCATCAATGAGCAGCCTGAAAACATGGAGGAAGATGTTGCTCTTGAGGAGTAAGATGTTGCTGAAGAAGAAGAAAAGTTGATTACTTCTGACAAATCAACTGAGAAGAAGGATGATGACATGGACAAGGATGGTACTGCTGGTGCCATGTCTTCTGAAGTCAAAATTGGTGAAGTAGCTGATGCTACTGGTGGAATCACTGAGCCCCCACCACAATCTGGCACTCAAAATCAACCGAAGGAATCCAGCAAGGATGCGGGTACAAATCATGATGCCGCTGAGCCTGTGATTACTTCGACTGATGTTATTCCAACCAACCAACCCGTTGTTGATGATCCTGAAGTTCCTAAGTCCCAGGAATTAATGAAGGATGTTACTGAAGTGAAAGCAGTCGATGCTCAAATTGAGAATCCAAGGTCTGTGGATTCTAATATTGTTGTTGTTGTTACTAAAGCTCCCACTACTGTTGCTCCTCTCAGTTCTGAGATTCCATCCGCTATGCCTAAAGGAAAAGGAGTTCTACCTCCTATTATTGAAGAAGTGATGGATGAAGAACAAATTTACGAATGAGAAATGAGCCCTGAAGGAGATGAAGCCCCAACTATTCAGATTACTATTAATCTCCCTCCTGAAGCTCTAGAAAAGATGAAGAAGATGAAGGAAGCTCATGATGCAAAGTTGCAAGCTTACTGAGATATTGATGTATGCTGCTAACCTATATGCTATCAGACTTCAAGAAAAGAACAAGAGAACTTCTCAGTCTGATCCTCCCACTCGTGCGCATATTGACTCTTGGGTTCGACTCAATCTGAGTGATGAATGGGAAGAGATCAATGACGACTTCGTGAAAATGCTTGATCACTGGACGATTTATGGTGTTTCTGGAGAAACTGATCGTGACAAGATGTTTTCAAATTTCTTGGACGACTATCCAAATTCAGATTTCATCAAGCTTATCAGAGAGGATGCTGCTAAATCTGAAGTCTTTATCACCGCCCCTTCCAGGAAGCAGTTCAAGAGACCTACACTGCCATGAACTATCTATCTGGATAAACGACCTATTGAATTTGAGGCTATTGTTGTTGCTCAGGTTGTAGGTCATGCTCTTAATTTGGAAGGACTCTACAGAACTATCAGAAATGCGACATACCTGATGTTTGACGCCGCCGCTCCCAAAGTCCAGAAGAAGTTAATATTCAAGAATCAAGCTGCCTGAAGATCCTCTTCACTTAGCTTCCTTACACCTCTATGTATTTCATTCAGTGTTTGCTCTATTCTAAAAATTCATCATGTACTTATACACTGCAAATGAATTAAATGAATTTTTGGTATACATTGATCTCAACCTGCAGACAATACACTAGTTGTCCAGGCTGTAATTATATTTTTTTTGGTTTGCCATTAACTGAATTACTAACCCATCTTATCTTATAGATTAGGTGTTCTCCAGGTTATGTGGAATTTTTTATCGTAGATAGATATTTTCAGGTTAGGTTTTGGCATCATCAAAAAGGGGGAAATTTTTGAGAAATATTTATAAGGGTTTTGATTCAAATTCCAAAACCTCCCCCGAAAGATGTATTAAGTCCAAAACTGAATGTCTGGTATTTAAAGTCTTATTTTCAGTGTACAGGTACAAACAATCTGAAGAACCCAAAACTGAAGTAAAGATACCAGTACTGAAGTTTGATCAAAACTCAATTTAAGAAGTCAAGTCTGAAGAACATCCTACTGAAGTCATTATCTGAAGTACTAAAAATTCAGAAGCATATTGGAGCATCAAGAAGTTGTTGACTGAAGTTCTGCACTGAAACTCTAATCTTAAGAGCTATCTACTGAGTGGTCTGACTACTTTCATAGGGATTTTTATTTTTGGAAAAGATCTCAGTAGGTAAAGTAAATCTTATTTGCAAACACAAAAAATGGTAAAAATGACGACGACTCCAACAGGAAGAATTCAAATACTGCAGACAAAGCTCTCCTCTCTAATGGATATATTTCTGAGACTACACTATAAATATATCAATGCTTCTAACGCTTCAAACACCAATTACCCAAGCTTTCGAACTCTATATCGCTCTTTCGCTCTCAACTTCCATAGCTTTCAAGCTCTCATGTTCTAGAACACTCAAAGCTCTTAGTTAACACTTACTGTGTGTTCTTAGAAGCAATATACTTTGTAACCGAAGAAATAGTTCTAGCCTAGATTAAGTTCATAGCTAGAAGTGATCAGACACTATTGTCCATCTAACCTTCAAGGTTGATCACTGTAAGACAAATCTTCAATTATTTGGAAACCTTTGACTCACATCAAGACATGTGGTCGTAGGAGTTTTATCTCTGAACCACACAAATCAATCTCTGTGTCTTTGCTATTTATATTCAGCTCTTATTCTCTAACTATATATTGTATAATCTGAATATTGATTAAGTGAAAATTGAAACAATAACATTAAGTTTTCTGACAAACGAGTAAGCTTTTAAACCACCACTTCTGCACGTATACTTGAAGACTGGTGTATCCCCCCCCCCCTCATACACTCAATATGCTCGTTTCGGGACCAACACTTATTTAAATTTTACTAAGTTGCTAATTTGATTTATTTAATAAAAAAAATTTAACTGTTATAACAAAAAAATCAAATAAAAAATATATCTAAATTACTTTGAAACTATTCATTTCCTCAATCCTCACTAACTAATTATTATCTCTTTAATAATTTATTAGTCCCTCTTTAATATATTTTCAATTTATAAATAAATAAATTTGTATTTATGAATACAAATATAGTAATATTTATATTTTTTTATTTTTTTCGTATTAATTATTTTATTATTCTCAATAAAAAGTGAAAATATAATAAGGTAAATATTATTAAAAAAATATACGTAATTCATTAATTATATATAATTTTATAAAATATACTAATTAAAAAAAATAATCAATATAATTTTTTAATGCATAATTAAATGCACTCAAATTCAGATATATGATATACACTCATATTGTCAAATATGTTTCTTATTTACATTTTACTAAGTTGCTAATTTGATTTATTTAATACAAATTTTTAACTGTTATAACAAAAAAATAAAATAAAAAATATATCTAAATTAATTTGAGAGTACTCATTTCTCCACTCCCCACTAACTAATTATTATCTCTTTAATATATTTTTAATTTATCAATAAATAAATTTTTATTTATTAATACAAATATAGTTATATTTATATTTTTCATTTTTCAATTTTTGTATTTTTCGTATTAATTATTTTATTATTCTCAATAAAAAAGTGAAAATATAATAAGGTAAATATTATTAAAAATATATTAAATTCATTAATTATATATAATTTTATAGAGTGTACAAATTAAAAAATAATCAATATAATTTTATAATAAAATTAAAGAAAAGTAATTATTGATAATATAAAGAAGAAAAATAAAAATAAGAAATGAAAATATAGTATAGTAAATAAAATAGAAATGGAGGAGCAAAATGGGAAGAAAGTGACATAATGGTTTTGCTTTTATATATATATAGATTTATAGGAAGTTAAAATAAAATAAAAAGGATAATGTAAAATGGAGAAAGAATGCAAATGACGTATACGTGGATGATCACGTAATGAATGATAACGTATTTAACATAGTAATTTTTTGTAGGTCCGTTTCGGCCTGCAGTGAGTTCAATTTAACGCGCTTACAGTTGATATTACAATCAATATATGAATTATTATTTTTTCTATTTTCCTTTTTTTTATTATTTATATTAAATAATTTTAAACTATATCCTAATCAATAAATTTTAGTCGTAAACTGAATATTAGTAATAAAAAATTAATATACCTTCTTTTTAATAAAAGATAAAATAATCATTTCAATAAAAAATATAAATAATAATCCTTTTAGAAAAATTAGACTAACTTACCCTTCTTAAAATAATAAAAAAAAAAGTTAAATACTCAACACGCGAATCCCACAAATCCGAGCTCACGGAAATCGTGTATTCGTACAATTTATCAAACAACACGTGAATCCCGCAAACTCAAATTCGTGGGATTCATGTGTTGTTTAGTGAATTGTACAAACACACGAATCTCGCAAGCTCATGTTCGCGAAATTCGTGTGTTTTAACGTTTTACAATTAAAGACATGAATCCCGCGAATGTGAGTTCGCAGGATTCATGTATATTACGAGAATTGTTTAAAATTCGTGTATGTTTCGATTATTGATCGTAGGTCAAGTACTTACACAAGGTCATATGCTTATTATATTCTTACAACAACTAGCTAGATAGTGCTCGACTTTGTGGATCCTATGTTTGGCTTATTATTATGTAACTAGTGCTAAAACATGTGCAATGCA
Organism: Leonotis leonurus; assembly: GCA_026898415.1. Classification (NCBI taxonomy): domain Eukaryota; kingdom Viridiplantae; phylum Streptophyta; class Magnoliopsida; order Lamiales; family Lamiaceae; genus Leonotis; species Leonotis leonurus. The sequence continues at coordinate 422,551 of JAPKLX010000146.1, read as the reverse complement.
CCAGATGTATTACACAATAATATATATATATATATATATATATATATATATGAATTTAAAGTAAATTTGTGAAAAAATTATATATTTGAAACAATATTATATGACTGAATCTCTAAATCTTGATATTCATGACAATCCATAAATTCTAGAAGATTTCCTCATACACGACGACGTTTGTGGTACACTAACTATTTTTATTATCTTTGTCACATACCAAGATATTCAAACCACTGTGACTTCGTACTCTTGATGCAGCAACATATAATTGACCATGTGAGAAAGGCGACTTCTTAAGAAAAATGCACACATGTATAATGATTGACCTTAACTTTTGTTGAATGTCATGGCATACGAAACAATAATGGAGAATTGTCTTCGTTCAAACTTAAAGGGAATGTTTGGATCAGATGATGTTAGTGACATTATCAGAATCAACACTTTATATCCAGAATTATTTCCACCCATGATCTTAGCCTCCAAAACATGATTCTCGAGTCTCGTGACAACCAAATGCATACCATTATATAGACCTAGAGAGTGATCTATATTTCTAAACAACATAATTAGTGTCTCTACCTTAATATTAAGCAAATGGTTTGGCATCCCAGAGCACTTTAAACCATTCAAAAATTCAGGTATATGAACATCGTTCATAACATCAAGAATGTCATCTGAAGTGCAAGTTTTGTCAAAACTTATTATTATATAATGTTATTGGTGAGACTCAAAAGAGATTTATTATTGTCACAAATCAATACCACTTCCAATCACTTAGTAGTCACTTATTTTTTGGATTGTCTCGTTAAAAACTATCACTTTAAAAAAAGAAATTTTATCTTTAAAATATCAAATATAACATTTTATTTTACTTTTTAATTTATGTGTCGAATTGCATGTGACCGCTTTCAATAACATGGAGCGAGTAGTATCTATTATTAGAGAAAGAGAAAAATATCAATATAAGTGAGAGTCATTCATTTCATTCGTCATCCTAACACAAACCGTGCAACATTTATAGTATGTGTACAAATGGAGTTTTTCTGTTTCATTTGTACCAAATATTACGTTGACTTTTTTATTAATAATATTTTAATATTTACATTCAAAAAGTAGCCATATTTGTTTTGAAAAAATAGTGAGCTTTATTATTGATTTTTTCTTATTTCAAGTGGTTATATTGTATTAGCATGTTATATATTTTATATATTGCAAGTTTTGTTCCTGATAATTGTCTTTCATATATTAATGACGTTTTAGAAAATATTATTAATTAAAATCACTAAATTTACAAGCATTGATGCTTTGTAACTAGTAAATAATGTTTTTTTTTAACTGAAAACTTTATATATTAATTCTCATTGTCAAGTCAAACAAAGTTAAGAAGCCACTCACGGCCAGTATCAAACCATACTTGCTTACTATTATATGAAAGAACATACGAAGCTAGTTTATAGGTTACTCTATTCGCCTCTCTTTTCATATGAAATATAGATTTCTCACAAATCTCTTTAGCCTCCAAAATAGCCTCAATGGCCTCCCCACATAGCACACTTGCATTCCTCTTATCATCTTCCAATAATTTAACCGCTACAAGTGAGTCAGAATAAACCTCTACGAGTGTTATCTCCTCCTTAACACACTCCATACCGAATAAAATTGCACATCTACATCTCCCAGTAGTGAATTACTTGCCCGAGGAATAGGTTTCACCATTGCTAAGATCATTCTTCATTTATCATCACGTACTATTGCCCTTGTTCCTCTTAATTCTCCCTCTTCTTTCTCTGCCTAATCCACATCCAGTCTAAATCGACTTGGACTAAGACGACTCCACTTTCCTTCCCCCTCCTTTGGAAGCACTCTGTGCGCAAGCTCCTCTTGTGCATTCGCATTTCGGTAAGCTTTGATGAGTGCACTACTGAGATCATTGAGATATGTTGTCATGTCTCTTTTCCTCTCATGCTTCTCCTCACATAATTCTCTCCAAACAATCCACATCCCAACAAGCCACTGCTCAAAGTCATCCCTAGACACCTCTCTCAGCATCCGTTCAACAATCCTCACTATATCCATATTCTCCCATTTCTTGAAAATCTCCCAAAAACCACTTCCCTTCCACCTATCCCTAATCTTACGACAATATAGAAGAGCATGACTAGTGGAGTCCCAAGCATGCCCACACCATTCACAATTTCCACTTATAGAATATGGTATCGGCACAATTTTTCTCCCATGGGAATAATATTTCTAAATACTCTCCATACAAATACACGAACGTTTGGCGGTAGATCGAAGCTCCATAGAAACTTCCACCACATTCACTCCTCAGTTTTTGACGTTCCTGCTGGAGCTTCATACCATCCATTCTCAACAAGGTACCCCGACTTCACACTGTACTCCCCAGTCGCCTCAAACATCCAGAACCTTACGTCATCGACTCCCCTATTATCTCTTACAATCTTTCTAATCTCTTCCCCATCAACTGGTAGGAGGACTTTCCTCATTTTTCCTACATCCCATAGTCCATCGGTATCCATCAATTTCTCCACACGCATCTCCTACAGACCCCCCTACGCTAATAACACATCTCGTGTTGTAATTAGGACACCTCGCATCTCGAAAAATCCTAACATGCTTACCATTCCCTACCTTCCACCTAACATCCTTATGAAGGAGTTCTCATCCCCACACTAGCGAACGCCACACAAATGATGAGGTACTCGGGTCCTCGCATCCATGATGTCCCCGTCATTAAAGTACTTCACCTAAAATATTTGTGCAGCCAATGTCTGGGGCTGCCTAATACATCTCCACACTTGCTTTGCCAATAACGCTCTATTAAAAGCTACGAGATCTCTAAAGCCCATGTCATCTCGACTTTTGGGTTTGCACATTTTCTTCGAAGACATCCAGTGCATTTTCTTGTCCTTCTCGGAGTCCCCCCACCAAAACTTTGCACAAAGTCGTTCAATATCATGACACACCGACGTCAGCACCCTAAAACACGACATAGTATACGTCGGTATAGATTTGATAACCGACTTGATTAGGACCTCTTTTCCTCCAGCCGAGAAGCAACTTTCTTTCCAACCCCCTAGTAGAAAATCAAATTGCAGCCTCCTATTCTTCATCACGAATGTAGGTACTCCCAAGTATAGGCTATGTCCCTGTACAACGTGCACTCCAAAACATCTTTTCACATCTTCCTTCGATTCCTCCATTGCATCTGGATTAAACGTGATTGATGATTTATCGTAGTTCACAAGTTATCTCGATGCTACAACATACAATGCCAGTGCATTCATAACTTGTCTCGGCCCTTCCTTATCGGCTTTGAAGAATAGCAAACTATCATCGGCGAAGAACAAATGTGACACTCTAGGAGCCCTCCTTGCCACCTTAATACTAGAAAAAGTTGTCGCTCCACATAGGCTTTCAAAATCGAAGAAAGCCCTTGTGCACAAATAACAAAAAGAAAAGGTGACAACGGGTCTCCCTTCCGAATCCCTCGGGTTGGAATCACTTGGTCATAAATTCTACCATTGATCACAAAGGAGTAATTAGTCGTTGAAACACACCTCATGATAAGATCTCTGATTTTCGAATCCAGACCCAAAGTTTTCATCATTAATTCTAAGAATGGTCATTCCACTATGTCGTATGCTTTACTCATGTCAAGCTTTGCCGTCACATACGTGTTTTTAGAGCTTTTTTACATTAGTTAGTATACATTCCTTTTATAGTGATTATATTTTCAATATTATTCGTAAATTTAATTTAAATTTATTTATTATGACTTTTTAATACCCTTTAAAAATATTACTTCATCCGTCTTGTTAAATACAGCCACAAGGGACAGAGACTAGGGAAGTAAAGTGTGAAGTTTTAAAAAAATAAGAGTGATGTATTTTAAAGTTAAATTTTTTTCTTTTTATGAAAGTGACCACTTTTAATGGGACGACCCAATAAAGAAACATGGTCACTTTTAGCGCGACGGAAGTAATACATTTTATTTGATTTTATTATAAATATATTTTTATAATTTAATTAATTATAAAATAAAATAATAAACACGAATTAAATATAAAAACACTAGATCTATAATTTTTATTTTTTTAGAAAATATAATTATTTTAAATTTATTAAAAAAAAATTAATTCACAAACCAACTTAACCAGTTAGGCTTGTGCCACGTAATGAGCGAAAATGAACTTGAATTTCTAATTATAGGTGAACCCGACCCGGATCTAAATATGAATATAACCCGGTCCGACAGTTGCCACCTCTAATTAGTAATTAGATTTAGGAGCAATATAAAACGGTAAAAGAAAGACTGGCAGGAGTTGGGCGATTATCTGTCTTCATCTCCCTCCTCTCTCTCTCTCTCTCTCTCTCTCTATCTCTCTCTCTTCCCAGCAAGTCGCAACCCTTCCATAACAAACAACCGATAAACCCCTGTAAAACCCTCTTATTTACAGCCGCCAATTTATTTTTTTCCTTTTTTTCTTTTCTTTTCTTTTCTTTTCTTTCTTATCAAAACGGCAGCTCTTCGAGGTATTATCACTCACAGAACTAGCAACAAGCTAGGCAGAGCTACAGCCGCCGCTATGGCTAAAATGGGTTTCTCTGCGCCCACCGCCTCCTTCCGCCCCTCGCCCTTTTCCCCGCCCTATTTCTGGTTTTGTCGTTCTTGCATTCATTTTTACTCCGTTTCTTCCTCTACTAGAGTTTTCTGCAGGTTCACTTTCTTTGCAACTCTCTAATTATGTTTAGAAGCTGCCAATTTATAGTGTATGTATGTTTGGAGCTTGGTTATATGCCCTTCTTGCTTTGTCATTGTTAAAGTTTGACTTAGGTTTCTATTATTGTTTGAATTTGATTTTTTTGTTTTGAAATATGCAATTTTGGTGCTTGATATTCTTAGTATATCGACTCTTACATTGTTAGTAGTAGGTTGAGATTCTTTAGGGGTATTTCTAGTATGGGAGTACGTAATTTTTCAGCACTGTTGTTGAATGTAGACTCCAACACTATCTCGTTGGCTGGCGTTTCTGCAGGGTAGAAGATAAAGCAGCCCGAAATGCTCAGAGAGGCGTCTCTAATGGAGCTATCAATGCTGATGTGCTTGAATCAAACCAAAAATCGAGATACAGCACATTTCAGCACAGTGAAAATGAAAGGCATTATCGAGGAAGGAGTGAATTTACGTTTAACTGGAAAAAGCCCACTTTATATAGAGAGGCAGAAGCAATAGAGGAAGATGATCAAGGAGTTTTGTATGGAGGGTTAAACACAGTGCACAATGCCAAAGACTTGGGACATACTGCCAAAGACTTGGGACATACTGTTGAAGACTGGGGTAAAGCTACTGAAGAATATCGAAAAAACAAGAGACTATTTGCTCATGGGTATAACATATCGGCAGAGCCTAGAAGGATTCAGGAAGACGATATGTTGGAGACTGCCAAGTATAGGGGAAGAACAATTGTATGATATTCTTAATACTGGCAAAGCACTGAATTCACTTCTTTCATTGCAAGCTTTTGCTGCGATAACTGTCACTCTCAGACCTTTATAATCATGGTAAAATTGTTTCTTTTGCAGTATGAAGTAGAAGGGAACGCTTTAAGTAGGGAGGAGAAGAAGTATACTGGAAATGGCAATAAACGTGGAAATCATATCCATAACCAGATATCTCTAGGTCAAGTGGAATCTCGTGTAGTTCCTTACCCAGATACTGATAACAGGATAGTATTGGATGGCAATTTATTGACAAAAGGTGATCACCCAAAATTTCGTCAAACCAAGAGAGTTCAAATTCCCAAAACTGATGAGGATAAAGTATTCACTAATAAAGAAACTGCTTCTGCTGATAATGAAGTTGTTCCAAATGATGATGTTGTTGAACCTTTGAGTGAGAAAATCACTGGTCCTGAATACTCAGAACTTCATGAGAGACTTGGTCAAGTCTATGAGAAGGTTCTTGTTGTTGATAGCATCATTGCAGCAAGGGAAGTAGTCCGAATGCTCACCACACAATACAAGGATCTTGTTCACGCGTGTGATACAGAGGTATGTATAGGTTTTTCTATAAATTAAAAATCAGCCATATGCTTTGTTTTTCATTTTTGTGCAAATTTGAGTCACTGCTTAGCTTTCGCTGTGTTTTTTAAATTATAGGTAGCAAGTATTGATGTTAAAGAAGAAACACCTGTGGACCACGGAGAAGTGATATGTTTCAGTATATATTCTGGTCCAGAAGCTGATTTTGGTAATGGAAAGTCCTGTATCTGGGTTGATGTCCTAGATGGGGGTGGCGAGGATCTTATCAAAGAATTTGCTCCATTTTTCGAAGACCCGTCAATTAAAAAAGTAATTTGTTTTTATTTTCCTTCTTATTTTTTTGTCTCATTATTGGCTTTTTAAGTTCCTCTGCAATACTTTTATCCAACCAAATCATCCTTTAGTCTGGTATGCTAGAGATTTAAATCCGTAAATATAACCAGCTTCCCTGTACTTTCTGTAGGTGTGGCATAACTACAGTTTCGATAATCATGTAATAGAGAATTATGGGCTTAAACTTTCTGGTTTCTGTGCTGATACAATGCACATGGCTCGATTGTGGAATTCCTCTAGACGAACGGAGGGAGGGTATTCCTTGGAAGCACTCACGAGAGATTCCAATGTCATGTCAGATGCTAGGAGAGGCCCTGGCGAACAGGTTCTTGGGAAGGTGTCAATGAAGAACATTTTTGGCCGAAAAAAACTTAAGAAAGATGGATCTGAGGGAAAATTAACTGCCATTCCTCCTGTTGAAGAGCTACAACGAGATGAGAGAAAACTATGGATTTGTTATTCTGCTTTGGATTCAATAAGTACATTGAGCCTGTATGAAAGCCTGGAGAAAAAATTGATGAAAACCCCATGGTCTGTTGATGGACAATACAAAGGGTCCATGTTCGACAACTACTGTAAGTACTTACGTCCATTTGGGGAGCTCCTTGTAAAAATGGAGAGAGAGGGAATGCTGGTCGATCGTTCGTATCTTGCAGAAATTGAAAAGGTTGCTAAATCAGAGCAACAGATAGCTGCTGATAGATTTCGCAAGTGGGCATCTAAACTTTGCCCTGATGCAAAAGACATGAATATAGGAAGTGATACACAGTTGCGTCAGATATTCTTTGGCGGTATACAGAACAGGTAGTGCTAACATTAGCTTGTTGGAGAGTGTAATAACACTTATTTGGATCCTATGCATGAGGCTTTTCTGGAGATTAGTCTTTGTTTCTTAATGCATTATTCATCCTGTCTTCAGAAGCACTTCTGTTGCCATTTTTTTTTTCTTTTGACCTCCTGGGTCTGGCAAGGGGCAGGGTCTTAGGTGGGTCTTAGGGGCAGGGCCTTAGGTCTGGCAATAGACAAGTTTCTAGATGGGAAGAATAATACTACTAACCCTTAGTAGTTGAAGTTGAATTATTAATATTTAGTTATTATTATGTTAGGATTTGTTGTAAAGTGGACTTTCATGGAATAATTAATGCGACATCTTTGAAAAGGTGGAAAACTACTAGATACTAGCACTTTTTATATTAGCTCTTGATTGAAGAGGTAGCTTACACTTAGTTTGCACCATATTAATGGATTGATTGTCATGCATAAAATAGACTAATTTATCTGAAAGAATGATATACTACATTCGCATGATCTTATGATTGTTATTGACATTTTTGGATACAGGTTTCTATTGTTTTTTTGGTGTCAAATACCAATAATGAGTATACACTTATTCTTAGTTATTTTATCACAGAAAGGATCCGAATGAGTTTCTTCCAGTGAAGAAAGAATTTAAAATTCCTAATGTGGACAATATAATCGAAGAGGGCAAAAAGAAAGCCACAAAATTTCGTAAAATTGTATTGAGTAAGCCTGATGGTGTCAACATGGTGGCTGATAAGTTCACTCCAAGTGGATGGCCTTCTGTTAGTGGCGATGCTTTAAAGACTCTTGCTGGCAAGGTTTCTGCGGACTTTGATTTCTTGGATGAAGAAGATGACGAAGAAATACTGGAAGAAGTGAATCAAAACTCTTTGAAGGACAATGGGGCGCCCCAAATTGTAGATAGAGATATATCTGCTTATGGAACTGCTTACTCATCATTTGGTGGTGGACAGGCAGGAATTGAGGCGTGTCATGCCATTGCTGCTCTATGTGAAGTTTGCTCCATTGACTCTTTGATATCCAATTTTATTCTCCCGTTGCAGGTTTTCTTCTTCTAAAATTACCATATTATATGATTAGATTTCTGATTTTGTTGGCATGTATATGTGGGTGTTTGATATATGCATCTTAGTTCTTTTTCCTACTTTCTTTTTGTGGCTCTCTTTTTTTGGTTTTTGGCTAAAGTGGGTGCACGAAAACATGAGCTTCTGGCCATTTTGGGATATTAGACTTTTGATTTTAGGAGATTTGGTGGAATTCTTTGAATACTTTTATGAGGGCACATTATAATAACCAGATTATCATCTTCTGGACTGGTGTTTCATGGTTAGATTACCGATTGAATCAATATGAAGTTTCACATTTATATATTTGTCTTTGAGAGTTAAGTATAACCTCACATCTTTGGGCAGTTTGACAAGTGTGTTTGTATATTTCAAATGGTCTCATCTCTGCTTGTATTGTCCATCTCAGGGAAATCACATTTCTGGGAAGGATGGGAGGATCCATTGTTCTTTGAATATTAACACAGAAACTGGACGACTGTCTGCTAGACGACCTAATCTGCAGGTTCGTGCAATATTTTTCACTCCCTATGTTACCATGATGCTGTTTATATGCACTTCATTAAATTAACTTGTAATTCTAGATGGAAGACTGTCTGCTAGATGACCTAATCTTCAGGTTCATGCAATGTTTTTCTCTCCTCTCCCTATGTTACTACAATGCTGTTTATATGCACTTCATGAAATTAACTTGTAATTCTAAATGCATGGTTCTGCCACTGAAATATCTTTGTTGCTTGCTATCTGTATTTGTGGATTAATGACTTCCCTACTGTTCCTCTTTGAGATGCAATTCGTGTTTAAGATTTTTTATACATAGCTCTCTAAATAAATAAAGTCCAGGCTTTCCTGGAAGGTTTAAAAAACATTGTTAGTCAACGAGTCACTGAAGAAGTCTAATTGTAACGGAGCAAGAGAATATCTAGTTTGAAGATTGGTAAAGCAGATGTTCCATTTTTATTGGGCCTGGGTGACACTGTGACAGACGTGGTAAAGTGCTTCATTGGCACAAAGAAGAGGATTAAGAAAGTTTATAAGTATTGATGTATTCCTTGTTTAATGATGTTGCCATTGGAAATTGTCTTGGTGAAAACTTATGGCACTGAAGAAAACATAAGTTTATGATTTGAGCCTTCTAGTGTTTATTTTTTGAAGGTTAAAAGTGAAAAGGTTTAGATAGAGTTAAGGTGATTGATCGGAAGAGAGGAGGTAAAAGAATAAAAAAACTAACAAAAGCAAATCAAGAACACTCCTCCGAAGAGGCCACAACAATTTGCTGAACTCAAAATATATTTCTGGTGATAATTGAATAACAAGACTGACTGTATAATTAATTAACAAACCAGAACGCTATGGAAACGCTAGGCCCAAGAACATCTATTACGGGCCTAAATACTTAAAGACCCAACAAGTACCCTAATAAGAATAAAAATATTTAATAAACTAAATCTTCCTCATTAATAGTAATTTAATAATTAACCAAAATTCATCCCTAACAGGTTTTGATCAATTCTTGAATCTTGATAAAATAGACTGATGAATCTAGAGTTGATTTTCCAATGGGTGAATTTCGTGACCCCGGAGAGGGAAAGAATAATAAGAGAGAAAAATGGGGGAAAGCATTAATAGATAAATTGCCTCAACAGGCTTGACTCGTTTCGAAAAGATCAAGTCATTGCATGGCAACTATTGCCGCTACAGCTTTAGATAATTTTTGGAACCTATAAATGTGCTTGAAAACCCCTCAATAAACAAAAGCATTAGTCTTAAATTCCTTTCATTTAGTTATTTCTGATCAAGAACTTTTTCTTCTGAATCCAGAACCAACCGGCATTGGAGAAGGATCGTTACAAGATACGCCAGGCATTTATAGCAGCACCTGGAAACTCTCTAATAGTTGCTGACTACGGACAGGTAATATGAATCATATGTAATGAGTTGTATGCAGTTAATTGGCTTGTTAGATAAAAATTGATTCATCAGATAAAAGCACTAACCTAATTATTTATTGTTGTGAAGTTTATTTGATAAGATATATCATATATTTAAAGTGTGTCAGAAAAGAATATGTTTTAAAATCCTCAGTTCCAAACTTCTGAAGCGACTGCATTCATTAGAGTAACAAGACATACTAAATTTCTTCTGTTTTTATTATGTTCATGACAATCAGTTAGAGCTTAGGATTCTAGCTCATCTAGCCAACTGTAAGAGTATGCTTGATGCTTTTAAAGCTGGTGGCGACTTTCACTCGAGGACTGCGATGAACATGTATCCTCACATTCGTAAAGCTGTTGAGCAGAAGGATGTGCTTCTCGAGTGGCATCCTCAGTCTGATGAAGATAAGCCTCCAGTTCCGTTGCTAAAGGTTTGTTCTTTAGAGTTTTCTCTTTGCCCTTCGCCGTTTTCTCTTCAAATGAGAGCAACTATATCAAAATGTTGATTACTGTCATTACATTCCTTTGTTCCAGATTAATATAGCCAGATTACTGGTCTGTGAAAATATAAGCTCTTTGAATTAGTCTATGATACAAATTAATTTAATACCTCTTAACCATTCAGTAAATACTTATTATTATTTAGAGGCTTGGAAGTGGTATATACATGGTTAATAATGCATAGATCTTTGTGCTTGATATTTCAGGATGCTTTTGGTGCTGAAAGGAGGAAAGCAAAGATGCTTAACTTTTCCATTGCATACGGAAAAACTACTGTTGGACTTGCTCGGGACTGGAAGGTATTAGTTTCTAGAGAGCTCTTTCAATCTTTTGAAAAGTTTGATTCCATGTGTGAACACTATCGGTGCTATCAGGTCTCTCGTGAGGAAGCTCAGGAAACAGTCAACTTGTGGTACAGTGATAGACAAGAAGTACTACGTTGGCAGGAACTACGCAAAAAACAAGCACATAACTATCACTGTGTTCATACCCTGCTAGGGAGAGCTCGCCACTTCCCATCTCTGAAGAATGCTAGCTCTGCTCATAGAGCACACATCGAACGTGCTGCAATAAACACCCCTGTGCAGGTACCTGTTGCCCACAGCTCTATTAATTTTGGGGGCATGTTGACATGTACTAACATGTTCAACCTTAAAATATGCTGCAGGGAAGTGCTGCAGATGTGGCCATGTGTGCCATGTTGCAAATATCGAGGAACACACGCTTGAAGGAGCTAGGATGGAGACTTATATTACAGGTAATAAAAACCAAAATAAAAGAAATAAGTGGTAAATATAATTTGTTTTAAGATCATTTGCCAATGTGGCCCTATTGATTTGTGCAGGTACATGATGAAGTGATCCTAGAAGGACCAAGTGAATCGGCTGAGGAGGCGAAGGGTATAGTTGTTGATTGCATGTCAAAGCCATTTGAAGGGGAAAATATTCTTAGAGTTGGTTTATCTGTGGATGCCAAGTGTGCTGAGAGCTGGTATGCTGCCAAGTAGATGAAACGACATCACTTTTTGGGTCCTATGTTCAAGTAAGTGAACAACGACGTGCCTTGGGTCTATGGTCGTTACGTGGTTCTCGGTTCTTAGTTTCGGTTCTTGGGCAATTGATAGATGTGGTGCAGTGAGATTGTTTTCTGTAATTTAGTTGCATAGAGCTTGTTACTTTCCCTCTCCTTTCTGCTGTATATAATTTGTTGTTAATGCAGAGATGTTTGGCTTCATTGTTTTCCCATGTTTTAGATCATCTTTAATGTATTTGCTACTTATTTTCTATGAGAGCGAAGCTCCATGTTTCTTATTTCAGTTCCAATCATGTTTAAGTTGTTCATATATCTACTCCCTCTGTCCCAATATTGTTGGCACCGTTTGACCAAATTTGTGAGTGTTTTATCGACTTTTAGAACCAAGAATAATGGGACAATTCCCTCCCTCTCAATTTAATGGTCTCACTTATCAAGGATGTTAAGATTATGAACACAAGGACCACTTAACATTATATAATTATTAAAGGTTGATTGAAAAAAGAAGTTAGACTATAAGGAGATAATTTTTAATAATTTAGGATGTGTTTAATATAAGGAGAGAATGTTTTATCCTATTAACATATTAAATTACCATATCAACTCTTAAAAATGTGTGTTGGATATATATTAGGAAAGAGTAATTTTTGTACAAATTCAATTTATTGAAGTTATAAATTGCTTGTTGTAGAGTATTATTCTCGTCAAACTTAATTAAACCTTAATAGATTATAGATAAGAAAGAGAATATAGTATTCAATGTACTCACGACTTATTTGACTATAATATTTTCTATTTTATTAAAGTTGACTTGTTTTGATAAAAAATTTACTCGCACATTAGTAAAAATAAATCAACTATAATAAAACAGAATAAGTACTACATAATAACTACAAAAGTAAACAAGTCCTCATGACAAACTAACTTTTCTTTTTAAAAAATATGTCACATCACTATCAACACAATAAATATGTCCAATTGTAAATAAGCAACAATTTTGATAAAAGGTGTCCTTTTAGGTGACGTTTACTTTGAATGATAAGAAAAAATTGATAAAATTAGCCCAAACTAATTCAATATTTACTTTAATGGATAAATGATGGATTACTTGATTTTGAACTAATTTAATAATTTTATTCTTCAAATATTTAATCATCTATTTTATCGATCCAACTAATCACTCAAAGTAAACGACACATTAAGAAACAAAACTATATTGTTGGGAAAGCTAAATAAAGAAAACATGACAAATTTATGGGGCGGAAGATATGATACTATTTGAAGTTTGTTTTATCTATTATCTACTAGGGGTGTTCAGTTACGTAGGACTAAATTAGTCCGTGATTGTTCGAGATTGACTTGGTCCGAGATTAGTCAAGATTATTTTAGTATTAGGGGAAAGGTCAAAAAACACAAGCCATGACTAATCCTATGTGGCATAATCTTAGGATTAAATCACCGGTATTCATCCAACCAAACAAACCATGATAATTAATCTAAAACTAAATCAAGGATAATTCATCCAACCAAACAACCCCTACAAATATAATTAATCATGGATTCAGTCAGAATAGACCAACTTTAGTGATATGCTATGTATGGTATGGATGATCAGCAGCATCCATTAAAATAGTAGAGAGGAATACTTTGAATTGGACCAATCAAAAGAAAATACTATTGCACAAAGTCTTAGTTTTCAGATGTAGCATACACAATTTAACAATCTGCTAATCTATATTACTAACACAATGAACAAGCAGAGAATGTAAATTCTGCTACATCAATAACACTTCTTTCTCATTTCTATAATCGAAGCATTCAATAACCAAACAAATGCATGATTGACAGAATAATTGGACCTTCAAAAGCAAACATCAAAGCTATTTCCCAAAATGTTAGATGTCAATATCCCAAGCAGTTGCCAATTGAAGCAAGAGTTGGTCTGGAGATGATAATTCCCAATCATCAGGTAAGTCTACTGCTGAAGAAGCTTCATGTAAATTCACCAAAATATCCCTTTTTACCTCCATTGGAGTGCTCAGCACATCAGGGCCATTCTCCATAACAATATCTGCCAACTACAAACACAAGCAGTAAACACATCAAGATGCAGAAACTGAGCGTTGACACCCTAGCAGGGGAATAACTTAACATTAGAAAAAAAGGTGTGGAATCCCCAGATATGAGTTAAGGTATTATATTTTACGGTCGTGAATGATGAAAGACAAATCATTCAATCAGCTTAATTTCTAAACATATACTCCCTCCATCCCATTAAAAATGATTTGTCTGGTCACGGATGTTAAGAAAATGTTAAGAAAGTTACTTGTTTTATAATAAATGAATAAAGATAAAGTTACTTTTTCAGAGTGGGTAGGAAAATAACTTTTTAGGAAATGGGTATATAATGTTAAGAAACACGGATGCTAAGAGTGTTTTACGTGTTGTAGTTCCCATTTTAGGAAATGGGTATGTAATGAAATGGGTATATGGGAATGGGAAAGAGGAAGGATAAACTATGTTTCATGTTGATAGATATTTTCATCACGGAGAAGATTGTGAAATGGCTCTAAAGCAGGTTAAGGTAAAAGTAAAAAGGGTAGGAGCAGTAAGAAGGCTTACCTGTTGAACCCAATATAAGCATATGTCAAACAAGTTTGGCTCCATGATCAACTGTGAAATAGCATTTAGAATTTCATTTGCAACCTCATTAGAGAGTTGATCTATAACTGGGCCAGATCTGTCCATGAGTTTTATGAGCAAGGCATCGTCCCCAGTGGACAACACTTCAGCAAAAGCAGCATCCATGTCACCAGCATGAAGTGCATCCATTGCGTTGCTCCAAGAAGTCCAAACCGGGTCACGGTCTTGGACAGCACCATCGTCTCCTAATGCTTCAGCCGTCATTTCAGGGATGGCCACCCGAGCACCCCGACTAACTCCATTGTCGTCACCAGCAACTCGTATAGCTTCCAGAGTTGCTTCATCCTTGGAAGCTTGCCAGACACTCCTAGCAGAGGGCCCTTCACCAAACCTAACGGGTGCAGCTCCTTTCTCCCAAGCTCTTCGGCTGCCAACTTGATCAGCCTCATTTTCTGATTTTCCAGATCTAATATCTAGAGGACCACCACCACCAGCTCTCCTTGAGCTAGTATGCCCATTTTTACCATATGAATGAAAGTCCCAAGTATCCGAGTCAGATCTCCAGGAGGGCCCCCTAGATTTCATTCCCATGGCACTACCATCAAATGCAGCAAACCTCTCCCCAAAGTGAAAGCGCCCATCACTTCCTCTTCCTAACTTGCCACCAGAATAGTCAGAGAAGCCGTTGTACTTGCTGAGAGACCTGTTGGAAGTTCCTTCATATGCAGCCATATTATTGCCACCCCTCCTACCCGATGATGATATTGATAAATCTCGTGCCATGTCTTCTACAACTCTCTCAAGCCCCCGCACTCGGTTTTCTAGAGTAACCATGCTGTCATGAGACCCTCCCATAAAATCCTACAGCAAAAAAGAAGTAATAAGAAAAATGCATATTTATGAGTGAGGTCCTTACTCCTTAGAGATAAAAGTACACCTGCAACATATTCATGAGATGCGCCTGCTGCCTCTCCAGCAGTAACAATTGTCTTTGAATAGCCAGCCAGTTTCCTTTGTTATTCATAAATCCCTCAGATTGACCTGCAGATCTGGAAAAATCAGGATAAGCACTGGAGGATTCTATCTGATTATAGTCACGCTGATCGCCAGCTGTTCCTCTCTCAACACCTTCATAATTAGCTTTGAGTGGTGCATCACCACCCTGGGTGTTAAGCCTAGTCCCCCCGTTTTGATCTGTACTTGATTCTGGCTCCTCCTCGTCATGCGAATTTGAAGGATTGGTGCACCGACGAGGAAGAATCACTTCAACAGGCAAATCATCTGAGTCTCTTGTTTCTAGTTTTTGAAAGAACTCGGGGTTCAATTCCTTCTCAGTTAATGCCAGAGCCTTCTTCTTTAATATTCCAACAGCCTTGTCCATAATGTTGTTTCCCTTGCCTTTTAGATTAGGATCTACTGGAGATGATCCACATGATGAATCCTTCAGAGATTTTGAGCTTTCTCTTTCACCGAGGTTGGCAAGATCTTTTTTATCCAATTGATCAGCATTTTCAGAGGCTTCATCCTCTGAAATGAAGAGCATTAAAACACGAACCATGTGAAAAAGGAACATAAATTGTTACTGATTAGAGAAATAAATCTATAACCGGACTAATCTAATGCGAACCATGAGAAGATCCATCTCCTTTGCCAGCAATTTTCTTCCACAGCTGCAAGGCCTCGTTCATACTCTCTCTAACAGGTTTTATCTGAGAAATGTTCAGCATGAACTTTAGTTGCACGGATTACCATGAAAGTATCTTTTTGTTCCTCAAACAAAGTCCACTAGTTGAAAATCATAACATTGCTATCCAAAGAGAAATTGTCATTCGTGTGCAAACAAAAAACCATCTTTCAACAGAGACAGAGGATATAATACCACTTGCACGTTTCCAAATTCATTAATTTGCTTAAGATGCTGTCTGGCTAGAACTGAAAGCAAAAGTGGGTCTTTGATATTTAATTAATATGAATCATAATTGAAATGACTAGGCATGAGAACCAAGATGATATAGTAAAGATAAATCTAAATGGCCACACATGTGGCTGGCCATACATGTAAAAAAGGTAAGTTGTTTATTAAAAAAGTTACATTTCCATCTAGGCTTTAATCATTAGGGTATAGTTTAAATTTCCTTTCTCAGAATTTCTCCTCCATTTTATAGTGTGCGGCAGCCGCATGTGTGGCCATTTAGCAACACTCATATAGTGAACTAAAAACCTTGAAGTACCAAAAACCTAAAATAAATGAACAACAAAACATATAACACCAGTTGCCAATTAATGGACCAGAAGTATTTCTCTGAACATATTTTTGGTTGAATGAAGAGATTCATGTATCACAAATATGAATCTAGAAATAAAGAATCAATAAAAAAGACTAACTAGGAGACTTTAAGTGTTCAATGTTAGTTAATTTAGTAGTCAACTGCAGAAATCGTTCAGGATATTAATGGAAGCAGCAAACATGTGAATTAACATTACACCAGAAATTCTGATTCTGCAAGAACAACTCTAGTAGATAAGCATGATCAAGTTGACAGCTAGAATTCAATTGCTGTCTTGTGCAAGAATGGCCCACAGAAATCACATCATTTACAGACATGTCCATAGTTTTGAACAATGTAAAATTCAGTACCTTGTCAAACCGACAAGCCTCAAGTGCATTCAATGTTGAAGCAGCTCCTTCTGCTGTTATGTTTTTGTTCAAAGACAAGACACTCAATGTCTCAGCTGCAGCTTTCCTTGTCGCCCAATCCGAACTGTTTAAACATCCTTGAATACTCTGAAGCAACGACTCCAGGTTTTGAAGGGTGATTGCTCCTACCTGCAACAGTACAGATAATATGTAGATCCTAATAGTATCAAAACACTAACCTAAAAGCAAATTCAGAATCACATGAAAATAATTGCATAATTCCTAAAGTCCTCCCTCAACTGCACATGGATCAAGTTGGCTTTACAAACTGATTGCATAGCACCATTTCTTCAATTACATTTTCACAACATCGAGTATACAAAGACAATTTGAATCAAGTTATCATCCCCAATTGCTTATGAAAAACACTAATCTACTCGAGTTCAAATATTACTAGCATCAAGTCCATCTACTGAAGTCTTTCCTCAACCGTATGCGGATCAAGTTGGTTCTATAGACTCATAGCACAATGAACAGAAAACCCATTTCTTGAATCACATTACATAGAAGAAACCAACTATATCATAAAATTCCCTAATTATTGCTCAAATAAAAACACTGATCTACTCAAGCTCAAATTTAACCGCTAACATCAATAAAATAAAAAAGGGGGCGAACCTGCGACAAGCTCGACACAGCCTGCAACAGTGACGCCTTCGCCATGAAATTGGGGCTATTTAAATACTTGCACACCCTCACGCATAGCTTCTGAAAAGTGCCCAAAGGCGGATCCGATGCACATTCAACCATCTTCGAAAGACACAATGCGGCCCCGCCTTGCGCTGCCTTGTTGTTCTCACTCATCACCTCGAACAGCGGCTTCACGAAGAGAGAAACGACGCCATCCCCTCCGCCACCGCCGCCGCCCTTCAAGTAGAGCCCAGCAAGCGCGCCAATGGCGTCGCGGCACGCGTCGCGGACCTGGGAATCGGAGTCCTTGAGCCTCTTGACAATGTGGGCTATGATTTTAGTGAGGTGGGTGGCGGCGGCGTCGGTGTGGGAGGCGCAGAGCGCGGCGAGGAGGCGGACCCCCTCCTTCTTTAGCGGCGGTTTGGGGTCGTTGACGGCGTCGTAGAGGCAGTTGAGCAGCATCGAAACGCCGTCGTTTGTGAGGGACTGTATGATCTTCTCGAGGTCCTCGATGGCGATCTGGTGGGTGTCGCGGTCGGCGAGCTTGGAGAGAGAAGTGAGGATCCGCTGCTTGAGCTCCACCATTGCCAAATGGGAGGAGAGAGAAGAGGAGGAGGATCTGGAAGGTGTTTGGCTGGGGGGTTTCGAGGGTTTTGCAGATCTCTGCGAACTCATTCTCCCTACTCTGAGAAAATGGCAGCACAATGTGTGCGAGAAAAATAGGGAAATTTGAAATGAAGGGGGAAAGAAGGAAGAAAGAAATGCAGTGGATTTGATGAATTAAGGTGAAAGGTGTGAGTGAATGAAAGGGGAGTGGGGTTTTACTGAAATTGAAAGCAAGAGGAGGAGAAGTGAGAGATGGAGAGGAAAGTGAGATCTGTGGCTCGCGTGTATGGGCCACCCACCACCATGCCAGAATTGAGATGGGAGCTGCCGCTGCTGCTGCGCTGTGTGCGTGTTTGTGAGAGAGAAAGAAAGAAAGATGTGCATATGTATATGTATATGTATATTGTGTTGTGTGTGTTTCAAGTTTTGAGATTGAGATTAGAAACTAACATAATATTTATCTTGTCATACTCGATATTAATTAGTAGTTCATAATTATTCGAAATTATGTTTGCCACAATTATTCCACTTTAATTTTGTCATATAAAATAGATTAAGACTCATATTTCATAATTAATTTAAATTCTATTCATTTTTATGGTTTTTTTTATAAAATTATATTTTTTAATATTTTGTAATTATCATTTTAATTATTAATCATTTTTATAATAAAATTTTCAATTAAAAATCCTAATTTTCAATTATTAACCATAATCAATCTCTCGATTGCCGCCACATTTCTCAAAATTTACACTACATATTTCTTTTACTTCTTTATGAGAACAATTAACTCTGAAAAAGGCCGTCAGCGCACCCACCCCTTAGCCACCGCGCACATTCGCACATACATACTCTTCCCACAGCCACTGATAACCGCCGTCACGTACCCATCCCTCACGGCCACCCCACACTTTCTTACACCCATCTCATCCCCACTACCACCACACAACACCGCCGCACCCATTCTCACTGCGCACCGCCCATCACCCTCCCCACTGCTACTGGAAGCCTCTGCAAACTCATCTCCTCAGTGCATCCCACCACCGCTCCCTCCATTGTAATGCACACCTCGACGACACCCATCCCCTCCCTACTGTCCGACTACAACCGTCGACAACATAGCACAATAGAGATGGAGTAGATAATTTGATAAAAAATTCATATTTTTGTAATTAGGTATGAGTGGCCTTATTTAGTATGAAGAGTTAAAATGATGTGATTTCATGATTCATACCATTCATACATAAAATCGTCTAATTTATACTACATTAGTATAAAATGTACGATTCATACTTAATATACAAAATTCGTACTCATAATGGAAAAAAAATCATTTTAACTAAAAGGATATTTATGTCAATTCACAAAGAAAGTGACTATAATTTAAATAGTTATTTTACCCATTTTCGGTCTCTTTTCTCGTGCATATTGAGTCGATATTATCATGTGTTTGTTGTTCTATATGATCATTTGGTTGTCATATTTTCATATTCTACGTAAAGATCGGCAAACGGAATTAACAAGGCTCGAGAAGAGAAACGAGGACGGAAGGCACAAAAGAGGGCTAAGCAACAAGCTAGGGTAGCGGCCGCTAGCCCTCAAGAATGCATGGTTCGGGCAGAACATTAGCCTAGCAGCCGCTGGCTCGGTTGATGTTGGCAAGGACAGAACGTGGGGCTAGCGACCGCTAGCCCCTAGCGGCCGCAAGCCCCTATAACTGAAGTCAAGGACAGAACATGGGGCTAGCGGCCGCTGGCCCCTACGACGTATTCAAAGACAGAACGTGGGAGTGCGGGCACTACCCCTTTAGTATCGCTGGCTAGACGGGAATTCTCCCATATATAAAGTGTTCGCTGATTTTACTTGACATCTTATCATTCTAGGGTTTTGAACTAGGAGAGAAAACACATTAGTTTAGTTCCAGTATTTCAATTTCATACTTCATTCTTTATTTCTGATTGTGTATTCGATCGTGATTCAACTCGGAGACTATTTCTCGTTTAATTCGTGAGTTCTTATTGCTTTCTTAATTTGTTTATTGCTTTTACTTTCTTGTGGCTTCCTTCTTGATTAAATTTGAATTATTGATTTCTTATTCTATAATCCATGTTAATCAATCAATCGAAGCATGTCAAGATTTATTTCTTTTAATTCTTCGTTCTTAGAATTGGAATTTAATCGTTTTCTTAATTCTCGTCTAAATAATTCGTTTTCCCATTCTTTTAATTTCACTCGCATAGGTAATTAATTAATTTAGATTAATAATCATTCAAATCTCAATTCTTTTAATTGTTTTCCGTTAAATAACATAATGAAGCCTCTGCTTAACCTTCCTTGAGAATATGACTTGAGTTAATTTATTAATCTATAATGACCTCATTCTATTGCGAGTAACTTAAATAAAATAAGTTGAAACAATAGTGTTGTGTTGATGGCTAGTATTTGTCTTTCACTATCTTAATTAACTATTTTTTATAATTAACTCATTAATCTTACATTATATTGACTTGAGATTAACTAAACTTCCAAAAACAATTTATAAAACTAAGACCATATTTATCCACCACCATATCTCCAACTCAACCTTCCCACCTTTATATTATTATATTCATTTATCTCTCTTCTATAAATTTATTATTACTCCCACCCACCCATCTTCATTTTTATAAGTTTATCAATAATCTCATTTTCAACCCAACATTCCCACCTTTATATTATTAAATTAATTTTCTATATTATTATTTAACTAACTTTTTTTAATAATTTAATATGTGAAATAAATTATTAATATAAAACAATACAAATATTCTGATAAAAAAAATATTCGTTAGAAAGCATATTTTTCGCACTAAAAAGATTGCCCAACATTAGAAAACATATTTTTCGCATGAATTTTGTATTTATTTTCACTTTATCAATTTTTTTCGTTTGTAGTCACCTAAGCTCTAAAATGAGTCTATTATTCAACACTCCTTTTCCTTTATTCCGAATAAATATTCTCTGCATTATTTATTATTATTATTACTATTATTATTATTATTATTATTATTATTATTATTATTATTATTATTATTATTATTATTATTCATCGAACAGTTCATCAAAAGTATATTGTTTTATCTTTTTAAACATTATCTCATAAAACATTTAATGTTTTATCTCGTAGAGATCCTATTTTTTGTGTTCATGTTTCACTAAAATATGCCTTATAGTTTAAATTCTTGTCGGTTCCTTCACAATTCACGCTTTAAAGATATTGATCAGCATCACACTTTTTATAACACGCTTTAAAGTTACAAAAATAGTAGAATCACACATTTTTAATGAATTTTTTATACTTATTGAGACAACCCAAAAAATATATTAAATTTAATGGAACAAATGAGTATTAATTAAATTTATAGTTAGAATTTATTTTTCATAAATATTTTAAATGGTCATTTACTAAGTGGGATAAGTTGGAACAAGTCAGATAAATAAAAATAATATATATTAATCTAGTATTTATTATAATTAGAATTAGACTCATAAGATATCATACAGCTCATGATTAACGATTCACTAAAGAAGTATTTGATTGATAAGTATCACATCTAATGAGCTATTTGCTAGCCATATTTTAGCTTGATAAGAAAGATATATAGTGTTACTTTATTGTTCGATATCTTTTTTTTTATATATAAAATTATATTGGCCCGTTAAAATCACACGGTCCATTTTTATTTCATTGTATTGCATAGGAGTGAACATAGTTCAGTTCAGTTACCGAACCGAAAAATTAATGAAAATCGAAAAAAAAATCGAACCAAAAAATGTAAAATCAAAATCGAACCGAAACAAAACTGAACCGAAATTTTCTGTTCGATTTCATTTAATAACCAAAATCAGAAATATTGAATAATCCATTATTAAAATATATTTAATATATATTTATACATTTAATAAGTAATATTAATTAAATAATTAATAATTTAGATTTCAGGCTATAAATTTTTACCCGTGGTTATGCACTGACAGCTATCTTGATTTATTATTATAATAATTTAAATTAAAAATAACTAAATATTAATTTAAAATATCTTTAACTTTATAGAACAATTTAATATTAATAACAATACATAATAGATTTAATTACCCAAAAATTTAATTAAAATTATCTTTTGAAAAAATTATATAGTAAAATAAGATAATGATAAGGATAGTTAAATAATCATTACCAACTCATATCACAAAATTTGATTATTTACCAAAATACTGACTATTTTGAATTTCATAATTGTATTATTTGGCCTAACTGAAATTTCCTCTCAATTATATTAGTTTATTTGATTTCATGTGGTGTGAGAGATTTTGTGATATTTTGTGTCATTTCTAACAATTGTATCAAATTGATTTATTTTATTTTATTTTTGTCTAAAATTGAATAGATTATGCTGAAAATTTATAGTATTGAAATGTGGATCTTGCAATCATGATGCTCTATGCTGTCTTGAAGTCTTTTTCAAATAATGCAAAACTGGACATATTTCTTATCATCATTTGCAATACTAATTTACATTATAAAATTTTCTTCCCATAAAAAAATATGAAATTGAGGACAAGCTTTAACTTGCAACAAATCATACACGTATAAAATTGCAGGATTGCAATGAGGGGTAATGAGGATGTTAATATCTTGTGACATATATAAATTTTTCCTTTAACTTTCTATTTTAGGGACTGATATTTTATGCAATAAATGTAATTACATTAATATATTATATATGTCCAATATTCTTATAGTAAATATTATATGTAACCAACATCCTAAAATAATCTGAAGTTTTAACATTTAATAGAAGTTATTTGTATCATTGAGTTATTTTCTAAAGGCGGTATATATACATTTTGCAGTGAAAATTTAATTTCACATTTTTATCGTGTCTCCCTCTTTATAATTTCAAAATTAATTATTATGCATTGCATAATAATGGTTCAACAAAAAGTAAAAATACAATTCAAAATATCTTTTTCTTATTGGTGCAAAAACTTATATTAATATAAAAGAAAATTAAATTATTTTTTCTTTACAAAAATTACAAATATTAAAACATTTGTTCCTTAAAAATAGCAAAATGCAAATATTTATGAAAATGCAAAGATATACTTACATTTGTATAGTCCAAACTTGCACGATACTTAGTTGACATTCATAAAATGTATATATTGAATTATGAGTTTAATACATCCTCTTTAGCAGAAAGACGGGTATTCCTTGCTCATTATCAGACAATCACTTATTTACAAATTTCGTGTGGGACTAATACTTTGCATTTCCCATCTCATGGAAAACCCTTTTCGCTCCGCTTAGCCTTATCCCCTCTAAGGGGATTTTAGTGATAGGCCAAAAAAGCACAAATAAAATCCAAAATTTTGAGAAAGATTTTTAATGGAAAACAAATATTGTTACATGTTATGTTGGAATTACGGAGGAAATACTAAAGTTTTATATTATAAGAGTTATAGTAACATAAACGAATTAAGAAAAAGAGAAAATTTGAAAACTCTATTCAAACGAATTGCAATAGAATCCTGAGTTGTGGTGAAGATCATAGTGATAAATTTTTATAATATATAAATTATTTTGGAAAGAAGGAAGAGAGAAAAGAGAGAGAAGATGAAAATGTTGTATGGTAAGATATGGAAAATACTAATTTACGATTATACTTTATTTTTTATGTGAAAAATATATAACAAAAATGTAAATGTATGGTTGTAATTAAGCATATCTACATGTGTATGGAAAATACATTAGCTCTCTAATTGGTGAAGTGGTGAAATAATTTTCAACTATTCTAAATACCATAATAATATTATAAGCCATAATTTTATTATTTCAACTATTTTTTATCCCTCATTTAATTAATATTTAATGACGATAAAATTTACCGTGCGAGGGAGAAAATTCTAATTTAACTAATAATTAATATATTTAATAACTTAACTATTTGCCACTGAAATTATAATTAATTACAAAATCGTCATTAAAATTAAAATACTTTCTGTATATATATAGATATATAGATTTGTGTGGATGTTTATTTGATAGGGACGTATTTTTGGTTGGAAGCTAATTGTGACACTACATCTTTCTATTCCCGTAATATGCTTAAAATGTTGGCCACATCTTGAAGTCAAGTAAAATCTGAACTTTCAAGAATTTTAACATGATATGCTGATTAGCTTGTTGTTGTTTATGAAAGACAAGTTTGTTAAATTTTATTGTAATATTTGAGATATTGTTAAATTTTAGATATCTGGTTATTTTTTACCCTTCAGATTAGTCATAGTGTGGTTAGTACTTGATCTAGTATGTACTTACAATGTAAAATGTATTTTTTTTTTTATGTTTGAGATAGTTTAAATGAAGATATATCTCATGGAACATAACAATTTGTGCTAAGTATTATTTTTTATACTAGTTATTGTAATGTGCATTATTTACTAGAAATATTTTTAAATAACTATTTTGTTTTAGTACTAATTCATTACGTACGTATAGGAATTCACTAACTAATTAAATGGTTTAATCAGTGACAAAAGAAATGTCATTTTCATACATACCTCCACAAACTTGTTCTTATGGAGACACCCTACTACAATACAAGACTAATATATGTAGATGGGATAGACCCATTTCACCAATGTCTTTGTATGGGTCTTGGGATGACAAAATAACTCTCAGTGAGGAAACTCGTTGGAACCAATGTTCTAATTACAATTAGCCGCAAATGAGACGATGTTTGATGTATGCTTTGTGTTTATTGTTTTCCATTTTCAAGCATATTATCGTGAAGATGAACGTGATTGGCACAAACTTTGTGTTATATTTGGACCGTTTTTAAAGAGACGTCAAATTCCTTATCTGATCGATGCAAGTGATTGTAAGTAATGGTGGAAGCAACTGTTCAAGTCCCTTTTATTGGTAGTGCATATGTAGACTCATGAAAATATTTTTTGGAGCTATGTGAATGATGTCGACGTCCCAATGTTTATTTTGGCTAACTTTATTTTAGACATTTATCTGTATTGATTACTGACTATTATTTTTTAGCAAACTTGCAATATCACTAAGTCAAAGATTTTTGCAATCTTTGTATTTGTATAATATCTGCCGTTATTTAATTCCATGTAGCTTTATTGATAGCTTTGCAATTTATATCCACATAGTTTAAATTTTATATGGACTGATTTTGTTTTCCCTTTTTATTTCATCGTTTTCTTCAATCTGCAAGTTAATGCATGTGATACAGTGATAGTGTCAATAGAGACAACAAGTAAGAATGTTTTTTCATGTTGTTTTTTTCCCAAATCTACGTGGACTCCCGACATAGATCACACATTTTTAAATTCGTCTTTGCACAAAAAAAAAATGAAGGGTCGTGGAGCAACGATCAAATAACAGACGAGGTTTTGCGAGTTGCTTGTCTCACGATTAATCACTTACATTCCTCTCGTATCACATCAGAAGACGTATTGTGATTGGGATTACGCAAACAACAAGGTATACGCTGATGATAAAATATGGAGAAAATTTTCAAGGTATAATTTATTGTTTTCAAAATTAGATTTACATTGAACAATAAACATATGCTTATGGAATATATTTTATATTATGTAGAGATCAACATTCACACAAGCTTACCTTTACAATGGGGAGCCCGAGTTTCACAATATATGTGTTATTTGGATTAATCGATATAAAATAAGAGGGTGCAAATAGTGATTTCAATTAAATAGCTTCATATGTAACTATGTCAATCAATAATTAAATAGATACAACATGAATATATACACTTACCCAAAACATACACACATAAACAGACCTAAAAACATTACATTTTTCTGGGTTACTTCACACTTTGATACCGAATAACGAAAATATAGACTTTTTATCTAAATAAAATGAAAAATAAATAACAAATGCGTTCAAAATACTTTCAAACGCAGCCTGAATGTAATTAAATCGATACCTTCCTCCGTAAATTTGTGTGCTAGATAAAACTACCCTAAATCCACAGTCAATACATTGAACTAGAGGACAAACTAGTAACTTTTCTCTCATGCCTTTCTTCGTTCATGGTCCGATATTCTGGTGTCCAAGGCGAAGAGGAACCACACCAATCCATCCCGAACTTGGTGGTTAAATTCTACTCCGGTGACGATTCTGTAAAAGAGGAGATCCTGTGGAAAAATAGCTCGACGTCAAGATAATAAAAAAGCTGAGCACCTCTCATTCTTATTACTTTTTCAACGAATAAAATGAAAAATCAAAAGGTCGTCTTATTCAAAACCCCAATTATGATTTATATTACTTGAGTTAATTGTGCAAAGTGCCCCATTTTATAACTTAAGGATGCAAAATATCCTTTTGTGTAAATATGTACCAAAAGTGCCCAAATTATGTGTTTTGGACCATAATACCCTTTTTCAACAAAATTTCTCCAATATCATATATAGTTAAAACAAATTAATACTTCAAATAGTATAAATCATGCATTTCTATCAAGCCCATCATGCTTCCGTATAAATTCAATATTAATACCAACTGTTTATACCTTCTTTGACCGATAAGCTGTCGGGTCGTATCCACCGGAAGTTTTAGGGACCTCGTCCAACCACCAGGAGCACCTTATGGATTCCAGACGCAGACTCCTTCAACAGCTCACAGCACAGCCCTCGTTCGTTTCCTACCCGGGGCGTATAAGTATGTTTGTTGGTAAAAATAAGGAAAATATAAATCTAGAAGATGATGAACAAAAGCCCAAATCTTATTAAGGAATTATAAATATATATTACATACTAATTAGATCTCCTTTAGGGAGGAGACTAACTTGTTTAGCTACCTATGGTAGCGGAAATAGAAACTACTCGCATAAACAGAAAGGAAAACAATATTTATTGTTGGAGAGAAGATAGAAAATTTTCGATGCCTTCTACTCTCCCCAATGGCTGGTTTATATAGGAGGTTGGAAGACTCCTCCTTCCTTCAATAATTGCCTCGGATCCTTATCTTCAAAATGATGCTTCTTCACGTGAAGCTGGGTCCAGATAAGGCTGCCGACACAAACATTTCTTAGTGGTTGGACCCCTTCTTTGAATTAGTGGTCCATCTTTTTTCCACCGACGATACTTTTATGGTGGAACGTCCTTTTCTTCCACCCACCATTGTCGTTTTCTTTTTGGTGGGTGCTGCTTTATCAGATGCTTTCTTTTACCGAAAGCATCTCCTGTTTTATCTTCACATGGCCCTTTTATTTCTGTCGACCATCTGTCTTTTTTGGAGGGCCCCTTGGAGATTTTCCTTTTGGAGGAGTCTTCATCTCCTCATACTCGTTAGCTCGAAACTTCTTCTTATCTGGTTTAGGTAAGAAGCCTTTTCCGAACTCTGGTTCACGTTGGGCTGGACAATCTGAACATATCCTGGACGCCCAATGGCCAACATGAGCCATATTGCAGAACTTGCGATGGGTTTCTTTACTCATCGCCATCTTGTTTTCCCACAGAAGAGTTCTTTTTCTCTCAAAAGCCTCTTCTGCAAACTTGGTTGTCTTCCCTGTCATAGTATTTAACAGGAATGATCCATTCGCTGAGTTCTGAAAGAACTTGAATGGAAACTTGACTTTGTCCATCTCTGTAAGACAGACCCATAATCCCCATGCTCGCCTTGTTGTTATTTGATCATCCGAGATTGCGGCGATCATTGGAATTTCACTAGTTGGTGCCTTGATTTGGTTAAAGGCATCCATTCGGGGTCTTCGTAGCCTTATGTAATGAAAGGCTTCGTGACTCCCCTTTCCTGCAGGTTCTGGGGCTGCACTTATGAAATACAGCTCCAATGTATCACCTCGGCAAAGTTGTTCGTTGTTTGCCCAGATATCATAGACCGCTTCCTGGATCCATCGGGGTAGACCTTTAAGTTCAGGAAACGCTGGGGACGTAGTATAAACTGAGGCAAGGGCCCCAAATTCATACCATTGCTTGACCTCTTGGGGTTTTGATCCGGGCAGCATCCATACCCTTGGATATTTCCCCGAGCCATCAATCCTGGTATTACTAGGATTAATACCTGCTCTTGTGAGTAATTTCTCCCAACTCGCTTGATAAGCCTGTTCAGCAGAAGAGAAAATAATCAAATTAGTATTAGACTCAGATTTGCCCGTCATAGGCCTGAGGCTAATCTCTCCCTCTTTTACCCCAGAGGTGGAGGGTTGACATGATGGTTCAGACGGTGAAGTCTTAGCATCATCATTTCCTTGGGCTAGTGGTTCAGACTCCACCAGCTTAGGACTTGCTAGAGGGGTATTTGAATCCCCATCTACCGGTTTAGGTGCCGGAACACGAAACTCTGCTATCTCCAGAGGTTTTCTGGAAGCCCGCAGGATTGGCTTTTCCAGAGCCGACCATAACTGAGTACTGGTCAGCATACTGGCTCGTATTCTACCAGAGACTTTCGTCTTATCGGTAGCTTGCATCTTCCCCATTTGATCGGCATGGAGAACGCACTCGTCCCATTCTTCCAAGAGCATTTCCAAATTTTCTCGGAGATGCTTTTGGGCTAGCATGACGGATCTAACCTCAGCTGGCTCCATCTCTTGTCAAAAAATCTGCAAGAATATTTTCATGAGATTTTAACACGACAATATCATAAATATAATATTGACATAAAGCTTGCCATCTAAGTAACCTAGCATTTTCAGGTTTTGATGCTATGTTATTTCTTAGGAAAGCTTTAACCTGGGTATTATCAACTTTTAAAGTAAATTTCTTTGCTAATAAAAATAAAGGCCATTTTTTAAAAGCCTTTACTACGGCAAAGAATTCCTTCTCGTTGATATGCCATCTGATGGCCTCATTTTCTGAGAATAAACCACTACAATATCTGCAAGGTTCTTCTCCATAAGGAGTGATCTTCATGAGGACTGCTGCCCACCAATGATCACTCGCATCTGTATAGAGGACCAGATCATCCTCATCCTGAGGAATAGAAAGCTTTGGGAGATCTTTACATTCCTCCTTTAGCTTTTTCATTCCCTGTCGATGT
This sequence comes from Leonotis leonurus, assembly GCA_026898415.1. Classification (NCBI taxonomy): domain Eukaryota; kingdom Viridiplantae; phylum Streptophyta; class Magnoliopsida; order Lamiales; family Lamiaceae; genus Leonotis; species Leonotis leonurus. The sequence continues at coordinate 393,142 of JAPKLX010000146.1, read as the reverse complement.
TCTTCCGTCCATATAAACGGAACATCTTTCTTTAGTAGATTACTAAAGACCTTCCTGTGTTTCGCAAGATCTTTGATAAACATTCCTGCGAAATTAACAACTCCCAGAAAACTCTGAAGTTGTTTCTTCTCTTTTAATGTTTCTGGAAAATCTTGGACCTTCTTCACAATATGATCTTGCAAAGTTATTCCAGACTCATCAATCTCTATTCCCAAAAACTCCATTTTTTGGGTCGCAATTACTGCCTTCTTTTCTGAAAGCACTAATCCTTCTTTATAACAAACATCTGCAAATAAATCAAGATGTTTGATATGTTCATCCATATCTTTTGATGTTATAAGTATATCATCAATATAGACAAACATAAAAGAGAAATGATCTTTAAAAAGATTATCCATCTTTCTCTGGAAAATCTGGGGAGCATTAGCTAACCCCATTGGCATTACGTTCCAAACGAAATGCCCCTGTGGTGTTGAGAAAGCTGTAAGTTTTTTGCTTTCTTCCTCCATGCGAATCTGGTAGAAACCTGACTTGCAATCAAACTTTGAGAAGACCTTAGCATTGCGTATGCAGTTAATAAGATGATCTCTACTTGGAATGAAATATCCATCAAACTCTAGAATATCATTAATCCCTTTGTAATTAATGACAAGTCTAGGTTTACCTCGCTTGATCTCACCATGATTCCTTACCAGAAACCTAGGGCTACTGTAAGGTGAGCTAGCTGGCTCGATCAACTTCATATCAAGATGTTCCTTGATAATAATTCTCATATCCTTCTGATCAATCAAGTTCATCAGGATAGGTCTGAATCTAACGAACTCATGCACCCTTTCTGGCTTTACCTTTAAGTTTGCTTTGAGTTGGTTCCTTTCCCACCAGGCCAAAGGATTCTCATTGTAGCATCTCGAGATCTTCCTTTTGACATCTGCAAGGGACACCTGCATTTCAACCTTAATTTCTTTGTTAGGAATTAAAGCTGCCTTGAGGATATGTATTTCCTCATCTTCAAGATCAACCTCCCGGATACAGCTAAGCACTGCTTCGCTAAACCTCCTTTGATCCTTCATCTTTGGTTGACGAAGTTTTCCTTCATCTTTTATATCACCACGCTTGCTGCGAAAAGTGAATGGTATCTGGCGATTAAACGCCTTCCTTAGCCTCTGAACAATGATTTTATGCTCACAATTAGTTGTGAACACTAATCTTCTTTGCTCATTGTCCTGCGTGTATCGCTTGAACATCTGTAGGAAATTGTTTCCTAACAGAACATCAGCTCCCGTATCATGGAAATAAATTGGTGGAGTTTTAACCTTATACCAAGGTGTTTGTCCCGCGCCTCCAATTAGTATTTCTACTTCTTTTACTCCTTTGGATAAGAGTAAAATCCTTTTAGAGAAATCTCTGCCAGCAATTTGAGGTAAAGTATCCTCAACTTCTGCTGGGAAAATTCCCCTTCTTGCTGTGCATATGCCTGCACCTGAATCAATATAGGCCGAGAAGTACTCTGCCTTATATTTTTCATATAACACTCCCACTGGAATGTATATCGAGAAAGGGCTTGTCATACGATTAGAAGTCGTCTTTCTTCTATCGTAATCATCATCCCTTGGTCCATCGGTTTCCAAGGCTTGAATCTTTCCAAAAAATCCCGCCCTAGGATCAGGACATCTTCTCGTCCTGCTCTGCCTTTAACCTCTACCATAAAACCCCCTAGGTCAAGGGTTCCATTGTAATGGTTAACCTCCGGCTGCTGGAGATAATATAAGACACTACATGGAAAGTTATTTTCCCATCTTGTAGCATCAAATCTGGTTGTCATCCCTCTCCATCCCTCTGGACATTTCAGATTGACTGAAACCTGAGGATTCCCTGGGAATTGGGGCTGACTTTCTTGTATAAGTTTCCTCCCAAAGGGTTGAGATATAATTCTATCTCCTTGGAAGGATAGTCTTCCAGAGCCTATCTTAAGACTTTGATCATGTCTTATGACTGGCCTCTCTTGAATTCGAATGTTGACCTCCCTCCTTTGTGGAATCTCCATTCTATCGGGACCAATTGCTGTAGTCACCTTCTTGAAGATATCAGGTATTTCGATAAAAGGCTTTCCCAAGAATAACTCCGTATGATGGGAGTTGGAAAGTGCATACGAAATCTGATATGTTATCGAATAAGGTGTATTTCCCTCATCCAATAACTCCTTCCTTTTGAAGTCCTGATATAGCGTCAGAGCTTTACTGAAACCCGAGTCGTTGAGATTGTATGCAATCTTGGGATATACAATCCCCACAACTTGGCCTGCACAAAGATTCCCCGTGATGGTTCCCATCACTGAATCTTGTAGGTTTCTGATTCTCCAATCGATACCATTTTCGAAGCGTTTGCATAATGCCAAGATTTATACTCAAAACATGCAAATAAATGATCAACATGTTCTAATTTCAATAAGTAATGTGCTCAAATATATTTATAAAAACCCGGTCGTAAAAACCAAAAATCCGGTCGTCAAAAACCCGGTCACAATTCCAAAACCCGGTCACTATTCATCAAAACCCGGTCACTATTCATCGACCAGATTTTGATATAAAATGAAAACCTTCCAAATTTTTAATTTTTTCATTACCATCTTAAATTATTTTGAGCATCTTACTAATTGAAATCATTTCGAAATACTAATTATTAATTAACCATATATGTAATAGAGAAATTTGTCCTTAATTAAGCATTTTAATCATGGGCAAAATAGTCCTTTTGGGTATTTTTGGTATAGTTTTACAAAAGAGGGTATTCTCCATCCTTTAGTTACGTAATAGGGCATTCTTCGCCAATCACCCATATTACTTTATAGAAAGCAATCATGCATACCAAACATACATCTTAAGTTATCTAGAGCTTTAAAGTCTTATCAATCAAAGGAAAAAAAAACAACATAATTTTAATTTAAACACATCAATTAGTATTATTAATTTATCATAATTAGGTGAAATCTAACTAGTCTACTAAACCAGTTGTAAAAGGATGAGATCAAAATAATTTCATTAATAAAATGAGAATAGTAAACACAAAAAATAAGCGGAAACCAAAAGGCACATATGGATATGGTAGTAGCTTATATGGTAAACCAACCATTAAAAGAAACACAAAAATCTATGCTGCATCTTGCCTCGATCGACACTATACCATTTTTTAAAGAATACCTTTGAATTTTGTGTACAGCTCAAACGACAAACTCAGTAAATTCAAGAGGGTTGGTGAAAGTAGATATGGAAAACGACGCTCTTTATATTTCACCTCAGCTGAAAACCAGGATTTCACTTTTTCGTTATCCCTACAAATCTGCTTTCTGGGCTCTCCATCTCTAGTCTCATTTTCACGTTTTGGCTCAAAGACTCCACTTTTACTTCATTATACAGAAGCTGCATTTTGTGTGGTTTTTTATGCTTTGGTAATCTTCAATTTCATTTTTGCATTCTTCACTTTTCTTATTGGTTCCCGGTTCTTGTTTACTTCAGTACATGTTTAATTTATAATATCTGATGATCAATGGGTAATTGGGCTTAATTTTCTGCTGTTTCCTTTGCTGTTTGCGTCTAGTCTTCAGTCTTCACAATCAGTGTGTTTCGGTCCTTTATGTATTCAATGAAAAAAAGTCGGATTTTATTTAGTGCTTGCATGCTTTTTTAAGTTGATTGAGGGAAATAGGCAGGTTGAATTTCGTTTTTGTCTTCAGTTTGTTCGATAGAGATACTTGATTATCTGTGTATATCAGTCCATTTTCAATTCAATGAGAAGAAAAAAAAAGAATAAAGTAGTATTTGATTTAGTTTTTGCATAATCTTTTATGTTGATTGAGGGTTGTAGGCTGGTTAAATTTTGCCTTCGTATATGGTCATCGAGTTATATGACTATTATTACATGTTGTTGAGATTGTCATATTGTTTGTCACAACGGTCAATTTTATTGTCAAATTGTTTATGTGAACAGTTCAAGTAACATTCTGCAGCAGTATTAGGTTCTTGGTTGTGCATATTTGAGTTGGTTAATCTAAAAGCAGTTTAATAGGATTAATGGAATACCTATGATGAAAATGGTTATCCAGACATTACTAGATTATCCAGGATTTGCATTCTCCACTTTTCCTATTGTTTCCCAATTCTTGTTTGCTTTAATACATTTTCAATTTATAATGTGTAATGATGAATGGATAGTTGTTTGACTTGACATATTTTGTGTATTGAGTGGAGTTTGGGTCCCACTTGATTTATTGTATTTAATTGAGTTGTGTTTAGTAATTGTATTTTAGTCCATTTTGAATTCAACGAGAAAGAAAGTCATATTTAGTTTATAATGTTTTATGGTGAATGGATATTGGCCGCTTATTTTCTGCGGTTTTTTCTGTTTGCGTGTAGTTTAAAGTCTTGACTATTAGTGTATTTCACTCTGTTTTGAATTCAATGAGAAAGAAAGTCATTTAATTTTGTGCTTGCATATCTTTTACATTGGTTGAGGATTGTAGGCTGGTTTAATTTCCTTGGTATTCAGTTTGTTTGTTCCAGATTCATGATTACTATTACACGTGTTAAATTGGCCATTGTTTATGTTACAGTTCAATTAAGATGTTGCAGCAGACTGCAGTAGTAGGTTCTTGGTTGTGTACATTGGAATTGATTAATCTGAAAGCTGTTTAGTAGGATTAATGGAGAATACATACGATTGAAAAGCTTATGCAAATTATTAGATTGTCCCAGACTTGCAGCTTATCTTGTTAGAAATCTGGAAAATCTGTTCTAGGACCGTAATGTTGTTAACATATATATTACTTGTATTCTCTTTAGTTTAACGTTCTAGGACTAATGACAATATTGTTATCTACGTACTGCAAATTGTTAACCAGCAATAGGGGAGGGAGACTTTAAATAGATAAAGTAACATTCGGTCAGTGTAAGGGATAATGAGGGTCAAACCACTTTCTTATCTGATTCCACTCCCATTGTCTTTAGACCCCTTCTTCTTACAGGCTGAGCATTCCATGTGTTTTTCTTGTGGGAGAGAAGGCATCTTATCTGTTAGAAATCTGGAAATTTTGTTCTATCTTCATGTTCCCCAGTTCTTATTACCACTAAATAGTTACTTGCATATTCCTTAGTTTAATGTTCGAGGATGATCTAACGACAATATTGTTGCCAACATACTGCAAATATTTAACCAGCACTAGGGGAGGGAGGCTATTAATAGATAAAAACTCACTTCCGGCTTAAGGAATAATGAGGGTCGACTCACTTTCAGTCTACTTCTTATGGGCTCAGCATTCAATGTTCTTATGTCGTGATTAAGAAACCATGTTTTGTGTAACATTCAGTTTGGTACTTCTTGGCATATAAAGCCAGAAACATTGAAGCTCAGGGGATAGTGGTTGAAGCATTTGTAAACCAATAGATTGATTAAAGTTGTGCTTCCTCTTAAGAGTACTTTGGGCTTCAGATAGTGTTCTCTATTCTTTATTTTATTTGTTTGGCTGAAGAAATTACTTTTAGAATAATAACATGTCTATCCACATAATGGAATAAGTCACAGCAGTCACTGATGAATGAAAACACTAAAGAGAATTCTTGAATAAATTTTATTATAGCTACAGTTACTACATAGTATGCAACAAAATATTGTTCATAAGAAATGCTGTTCTTTAGCCATGGAAAGTAATCAAATAGACCCAATACAGAGAACAAGTTTACGTTTATTTTGGTTTTCCTAGTTCATTTTGGTTCTTGTTTATGTTTATTTCTATCTGAAAATCTTATTCAGGTATGTCTAACAACACATCTGGCTAACTTTAAGCAGATTTCATTGAATTCTTTAACCTTTCATCAATTATGTTGTTAATATGTTTTCCAGTTTCCAGCGTTCGCACAGTTAGTATTTTTTCGACCTGTTCTTTTAAATGACTAAAAGTTCTTTTAAGAACTTTGTGAAGAAACTTTTTCTATCTGTCATTCATATAACATAAGCCCATGGATAAATGTTGGCTCCTAAATCATTGATTTTGGTAGTGATACTATTCCTAGTCCTACTATATGTTATGTAATCCCAATATGATCATCCTTGTAATTTCTGCATTGTTACTCAAATTTTTATGTTGAACTACAGCTGCTATTTATTTATTTTTAATTTCCATGAATATAAAATTAACATGCTGATAGCTGCTCATACACAGGCTGTTAAACATATTGATCCAGTATCTTCTTTCACCAGCTTGAGAACCAGTTAGGAACTACTATTTGATCTTTTCACAAGTTGGCTTGCTATGGCTCAGAAATTAGAAGCTATTAGGGGTGGTGGAGGATCTATTAAAGTAGGTACAACTGGTACAATAAGTGCCTTAATGTCTAGAGAACTCGAATATGCAAAATCTGCACCTCCCGTGCCTTCTACATGCACATCCACATCTGCTTCAGCTAGTGATGAGGCAAGCAGTAGCAGTGTTGAAGGCAGTTTTAGGAACCGTAGAGAACCTGAGAATTCAAGGAGGAGACACCATTATAGTGCTACTCCTCAAATTCCAATGCTAAAAGCGTATGATGCATCAATAGATGGAACTCCTGTAAGAAAAAAGCCAGCCAAGAAAGGCCATGGCGTAGTTGAAATAGTCGACATAAAATGTGGAAGTATAGACAAAGCATGGGTTAATCCCATTGCTCATCGTCTAAAGAAACTCAGCTTCTCAAAATTATCTGAAGGTAACGTTTAAACGTCTATGGTTAGAACCTCTTGAGATCCATTTTCAGATTTCTGTAAGCAAATGCAGAAAACGAATTTGAGTGAACGGTGTTTGCTACTTCGACCACAGAACACATGCTCGGTATGTGCCTTTTTCTTCGTGTATTCTTTTTCCTGGGAATGGTGATCAATGGTTCATGATTTGGTTTCAAGAACTCAGTGCTCATCAAAGGCAGTTTCCTTGAGTTGCTCGTGTCACCTAAATCAAGGCGGCTGAAGTGATCGATTTCTTGCATGATAAGAGATCCAATAGTACCTTTGGTCCCTATTGCCAGTAGATCAGATTTTGCTGTTTCTGTGTCTTCAGGGCCGAGACGACGTGATACATGGGGCATCTTGAGTCGGATCGAGACTTTGTTGACGTCTGAATTTGAGTGCTGCATATAGACTTGAATCTTTTTCTTGATTCGTGGTTTGTGACAGATTTCTTCACCTTATATATATATATACACTTCTTTGACTGAGAACTGTACTATCCTTCTAACTGTCTATGCTTGCAGTTTATTTGGCTTTCAAGTCTTGGTAGATGTTAAGTACAATAATATGCTACTAATAGCTGGATTTATCATCTTTTAATTGCCAATTTTGACCTCAGTAGTTGAACTGTACTCTCTCTATTTTCTTTATTAGTGCCCCATTTTTGTCTTTTCCTTTTTGTTTACTAATAAGTGTGACACTTAAATTTTTTGAGTAAATTATGATATTCTTCCAATAATTCAATTAGGAAGTACAATAGTATGCAATAAATTGCCCTATAATTGCCAATTTTTACCACAGTAGTTGAAACCGAGATATTAGCTCAAAACTCAAGGTAATATTTTAATAATAGGTAAAAGTTAAAATATTCATTTTAATAATTAAAAGATAGAAAATACACAGTTAAAAACATAAGCATGTAAACAAATTCTTCATATTATCATTAATAAATTTCTAAAATAATATAAATAACATGAACAAATGAGAAAATTCTTCATATTATCACTAGGAGTGTTAATCGGTCCAATACTGATTAACTTGAAACAAAAAAGTCATCTTTTTAGGAACCAGTACTAGATCTGGATATTTTACCGGTTAATCGGGTACTGATCGGTTCGGTACTTGATTTGAGTATATATACTATTTTCTATTTTGAAAGGATATATTATCCTTATTATTTCGAAAATTATTCTCAAGTCTTAACTCGACTAATATTCGAGTGCTTTAATTTATTCTCTAAGAAATATTCTCGTAAGATCTTAAATCTATGTATTCTGGGTTAATAATTTTTAAATACACGGACTTTTTGCATACTTTTAATTTTAACACGAATTTTAAAATATTGTGTAAAATACATGAACATTGACAATTACTCGATTTTTGACACGAGTTCGATTTTATCCAAAATTGAAGCTGACATGATAGTAATTATCCGACGTGGATATAGGTTAATGATTTTTAAATACACAAATTTTTCATAAAATTTTAATTTTAACGTGAAGTTTCAAACATTATGTAAAATAAACAAACTTTGATAATTACTCAATTTTTCATGCGAGTTCAATTTAATCTAAAATCAAATCTGACATGACAATACTTATCTGACGTGAAAATATGCTAATGATTTTTAAATACACAACTTTTGACATATTTTAAAATTTATGACTCAATATATCGTCGTTTCAATAACGTTTAATCTCTAAATGTAAAATAATATCATTATTGAGCCAAAAAACTATCAAAATACATTTAACATCGAGGGGTAGAACACATCATAGACAACATGTAAAACAACACACGTCACCGCTGAATAAAGAGAAACACTAATTGGAAAAAGTTACCACCATATAGGAATGATCGAACCACCATATAGGAAAAAGTGTGAACAAACAAAACATTTTAAATAAGACATTTGATAATTTAATAACGGCAGCGATATAAGAAGAGCAGTACTATATCAACCACATAATGATTCCAAGCGAAATCACCAAACACAATAGTTTTATAGCCTAAAAATAGAGAAACATATATTATAACCGCATCATATTCATTAATAAGAGCAAAATACGAACACGATTAATTAATTACTGTGTTGTGGGGATTCATTGAGATCAATCCACTTCATAATCTTAAGTATTATCTTGAGCTTCAATTTTTGGTAAAATTGAATGTGTGTAAAAAATCGAGTAATTATCAAAGTTTATGTATTTCACACAATGTTTGAAAGTTTATATTAAAAAAATTGTGAAAAGTTCGTGTATTTAAAATCATTAACAAATGTCCACGTTGGATAATTATTAACATGTCAACTTCAATTATGGATAAAATCAAACTCGTGTGAACAATGAAGTAATTTTCAAAATTCATGTATTTTACACAATATTTTAAAGTTTATGTTAAAAAGTAAAAATACATGCAAAGTTCGTGCATTTATAAATCATTAACCCCAATCTTAACTAATAGTCTTTGTTTATACATAGATTGACCTTAACATTATTTAATCTACACTTAACATGGTTCAATTATTAAAGAAACTTTCGGCCCAACTGATTAAGTCAGATTCAATTCGTTTCTTAAAAAGTTTAGTCCATTATCTTCATAAGCCCATTTATGTTGGTCCATTAGTAACAAAATTTAACACTAAGCCCAATAACTATTTGTTTACCAATTCAATTTATTTAGCAACAAATTCACATCACATTCTCCCTCTCTCCTCTCGATCTCTACTCTTTTTTATCTCCTTTCATTTCTTCTTGCTCCACATAGCACACAACAAGTCATCCATGGCTTCTTCCTCATCATTTCAGTCAACCCTCCCCTATCACCCTCTAAATCTCTCTTGGTCGGTATCATAGCACCGAACCCTCATCTCTCTCTCTCAGTTTCTCTCCTTGGCTTTATTCTATCTCTTAATCCCTATTTTCTTTCTAACTCTCATATCTCTCTCTTCCAGCCAGCATGAGGTAGTCCCAATTTAATTTGGTTGAGATCCTTAATTCGGCTGCGCAGAACATAGGTAAAGCCTAACTCTCTCTTACCTCATCTAATAGTCTGCATGTTTTAATTTATGAAATTTTTGATTAAACATGTATGTTTTTGCCAAAACCCCAAATTTTAATTACTTAAGTTCTGATTTTATTCTTTTACTAGTGTTTTTATCCGTGCAGTTGCACGGAGAAAACCACATGTGGAAATACTTTTTGTAGTATATATTTAAATGCATTTATAGATTGTGCAAAATATCAAGTATTTACTTGCAAAAATAATATAAAATTAAATTATGCAGGTCCGTATTTTATAGCATCAACTCACATTACATATATGAAATAACACATAATCATCATTGTAGATGAACTTCTACTTCGTTCCAAAATGGACCTCCAAATTTTCACTCTCTAGAATTAATGTGGGGCAGTGGAGGTGATGATGGAAGGCAGAATAAATTGACCTTTGCAAATATTTATTTACATCTAATTAACTTTTCATAGTAAATGTCCTTTCGAATTAGAAGATTTTGTACATCTCAATAAATAATTGTTAAGTTTTCCATACAGAGACAAAATTGATTATAACATTTTACATACCCAAATTTCAAACAAATTAATGTATTTATTATTAATATCACATCGCAACTACACAAATTGTTCAATTTAAGGAAACAAAAATATAATATAATTGTATCAAATTGTTCGATTGACATTTAAAATGATTAAAAGAAATAAAATGATTAAAAGCAACGAGGCAAAGCTTGCACAAGGCCTGCACCAAACACCCTTATGCCGAGTGTTGCGTGAGGTGTTTGCCCCGGGAACTTGAGGTTGCGCCTAGGCCTTGCGCAAAGGCCTTCCTCGCGCCATGTGGTTGCTCCAAGGCCTTGCCCTGCGCTAATATTTTGTGATTTTTTTTTGACAAATGGTGTATTTAGCGGTCGCTAAATGCTCAAAACAGAGTATACATACCAAATTCAAATTACACAACATAACACAATGCCAATATCAAGAACAAAACATAACATAACATAATATATCATAAAACATATATATCAAAATTACAAAATTACAAAATTACAGAACATACATATCAAATTAATATATTAATGAATATTCATTAAAAACAAATTCATCATCCTCATCAGAAGCATTTGTGCACCTTGTGATTGTATGTCCTTGCATCTCATAACGACCACATCGTCTAGGAGCTCGAATCTTATTTCCTCGTTGTTTATGTCTTAATCTTCGTCGACTCATTCTTAGACGTTTTGGGAGACAAATAATGGAGGAGGCAACACATCTCTACTAGAAATATAATCAGGAACCACCCATTCAGCCTTGTGAGGTGTCAGAAAGATAGTACAATTATACGTTTTTAGTAATGTATCACGAGTATAGTAGTGTTCTACATATCTCGTAATAGATTGCCTACAATATCTACAAAAAATATTAATTTATTAAATATTTAATTAATTAAATAATACAAAAAACATATTGATTAACAATCAACTTACTGAATTGCAGCGATGACATGAGAGCACGGTATTCCGTCCATCTGAAATTTCATGCATGAACATGTACGAGAACGAAGATTAACATTTACTCTTTGACGACTTGTTTCCACTCTGAACGACTCATCACTGATACAAGCTACCTTATATGTCACTGCTCTTTTCTTTTGTTAAAGAATTTTAGCTGTCACATTTGAAGTGAGGACATTATCATCCGACAATACCTTTCGTCGTCTTTTTGCAAACCATTCTTCGAATGCAATTCTTATGACTTCAAGATAAGAGCAAATGAGTAGTCGTCTTGCCCACAATAGAAGATAATTGAACGACTCTGCTAAATTGGATGTCAAAAAACTATGACGACGTACTGGGCACATCGATCGAGCCCACTTAGTCGGACCCACCGACATCAATTTTGTGTATGCTTCAGGCTTGGTGACTTTAATCGTTCTCATTCTTTTTTCATACTCTTCCACTTTGTAAATGCACGCAGCTCTAAGATACAATCTAGCAACATTTTGCCAAAACGTTTTATCTTACCACTCAAGTGATAATAACAAAGTCCATGAGATGCCTCTGAATATACTATATTCAATGCATTGCATATGGAAACATGTGCATCAGATACGATCAATGTGTTCGGTATGCAAAAGTATGCTCTTTTCAACCGTGTGAAGAACCATGTCCATGATTCTTCGTCATTGTCGATAGGTCCAATTCCATAGGCCAACGGGTAGACTTGCTCGTCGCCATCTTTCGTCACTGTTATAAATAAAATTCCACTATTCTTGCTCTTGAGGTGAGTACTATCAACTACTATCACGGGTCTCATACAATATGCAAATGCAGCTCTACATGCTCCAAGTGCAACAAATAAGTGCTGAAATTTCTCATCATCTCCCACGTCTAGATCAGTGACAGTTGCTGGATTATGTTTCTCAAGCACATAGAGATAACTTGGCAACATTTTGAAACTATCATCATATATATTGTATATCATCTCAAGAGCATAATTATGTGCTCTAACTACAACGTCATAGCTGATTTGCACCCCAAAACTCCTTTTCAGGTCATCTTGGATTGCACTCGGTACTATAATTTCACAAGTTCCACGTATTTTTTTTTGCAAAATGCGCAGCGATGACTTTGGAGTGTATCATCTTTGGGAGAACATGTTCAATTGAATCCACACATATGTGGTGTTCAAAACCATGCACATTCCAAACATCGTCGTGGAACGAAGCCCGCATTTGGAAAGGACATTTATTTGGATCAACACCATAGATCCACACAAGCCGTTTTCTATCTGATTGAATGACATCATATTTTGTTTTTTTCTCAAGATGCCACAACCCAAAATCAATATTAAGATCTTGTTTGCTATCAAAGTAGGATCATATTCCCAATGGTTTCATCTCTGGAGCCTCTTCACGTGACACAAGTACTTCTGTAGGACCCACTGGAATAACTGGAACTAATGAATTAACCATTATGTCCTCTTTCGTATTCAAGTCGCAATCCTCATTAGAATAACTGAGTTCCAATAGTGTACTAATCCCTCCTTTATTAGGAATCCATGTAACTAAATCTGCTAATGTGGCGTTTGCGATGGTATCTTGGTGCTCGTATTTTGATGATTCTTATGATGGTATCAAAGAGTCTTTCCTATCATTTCTCAATGATCCAAATCCAAATAATGGCGTCCCAGTATGATCAAATAAATCCATGTATGAAGATTCTCCATCATTTAGAATAACATACACAAACGGATTGTGTTGTTTCATGCATAAATGCTGAAATTCATGATCACTAGATAATTGAGACTTAATAACACCCCTCCACACACAAAACTTTGTTTGTCCTCAAGCATAACTTTGTCTAAACTATCGCTAGGAAAAAATCTATTCACGACATGCGTTCTTGATAAGAATTCAAATCATTCCAAGATCGATCTTAATATCATCACGTCATATCACATAGAGATCATAGGAGAAAGTAGACCATTTAGACTAGATAATAATCAATTCGAACAACACAAAACAATGATGCACAAGATGTTATTGAGATCACATAACCGACTAGAGTTTTTATCCATCTTAGTAGCGTATCTTTTTCTTTTCTTTTCTTTCTTTCAACATTAGGAATAATAAAGACAATGTTCACCGGGTGAGTACTTCGAATGTTCGGGTTTTCTCATATCCATCTCTTTTATAAATTTGAATTTGTGATTAAGAGAGCGGGGTAAAATCCTTATGTATTCCAATTTTTCAAAAACTTAAGAAAAAATTACTTAGAACCATATCAAGTTATATGGTCATAGTAGCAAAGACCTCTTGACAAAGTTCAATTAATAAAAACACGGATACGCATCAAGTGGTCATAAACAACTAACCAAGTGAATCAATCAATTTATATCATTCTACAAAGATCCATAATTCGGTCATAATGTTCCACATATTCCTAGTTCATCTACATTTCACAACATAAATCAATCAAAGTTTTCAAATCACATCTCATCATAAACATATGTCACACCTCAATTCACCCACGATGTATCAAGACAAAGTAGCTCTAGAACAATCAAAATTTTGCATACTAAAAGACACTAAAATAAAACGACGAACGCATACATGAAAATGACACCTCTCCACCCCCCCCCCCCTCCCTCCACAAAGATAGAGCAAAGTCTTCATTGTGGAAATTAAAGATCAAAATAGTAGGGATAGAGAAAACGTCCCTGAAATGCGGCATTCGGAACAACAAAACGGGAAGAAAACTTGAAAACGAACACTAAAAAGCAAAGGGAAAAACAAAGGTTAGTCAATCACACACTCACACGAAAAGAAAAAAAAAATAATAAAAATACATCAATAGTGAGACAAAGGATCACTGTTGGTCGGGAAGAGGGTGAGTGGATGCGTCGCCAAGATTCCAAGAGCACCATTGTTGTTGCATCTCACGGAGTAGACAGTTCTCCTCCTACATTGCCCTTTGTTGAGAGTTCCATTGAGGTTGGGTACCCCATTGAGAGTTCCATTGAGGTTGGGTACCCCATTGTGTTTGGCCATTGAGATTGGGTACCCCACTCGGCTCCTCCAGCGGTGTCCACTGGGTCATATAGTCTAGCCAAGCGGCGTCGGCCTCCACTTCGACTTGCTCGGACTGAGCCTCCTCGTTGTCCTCCATGTGTGCATCTCCTGCCTCTTTGGTTTCATTAGATGCTTGGGCCGCTACTTGGGCGTTTAGATATCGCCGCACACAATTCCGTCTCTCTTGGGAGAGGGCAAATGGTGCACCTCTCAAATCATTGATGTTGTTGGACTTGGTAGGAAGTGGCTCATTGACAGCGATAAGCTCGAGGTGCATGGCCAAGGGAGTAGCAAGGTGAAGTAGTGAGATATGAGTTCGCTTCCGGCGTTGGATGGATTGAATGGCCTCAAAGATGAAGGATGATGGACAAATCTTCGTCTTCTTAATTGCACAATGGAGTAAGTAAGAAGCACTCCACCGAGTTGGCTTGTTCATTGTCCGAGATAGAGTATGAAAAACTTGTGTAGGACGGTATCTCAGGGTCCCGTAAAAAGCCACTGGACATGCCTCCCGATGCCTAGTTATGGAAACTTGTTAACTCAAATCATGCTAGATTTGGGTTAAATTCCGAGGGCACCTGATGGAGCCCTGAAGTGGGAAATTCAAAGATTGATTTCATCATAGGAGTGGTAATAGTATGAAATATACAACGATAACGAAATTTAAAAGATTTGAAATCGGAAGCAACATCAAACGTGGTAAGAAACTCAAGTCCTAATAGCATTCAATCTCTAGTCTAGCATACTTTTCCATACCAAGAATATTAAAGTAACGAGATATTTTAGAAACAATACCTAAGCTAGTTAAAATATCTCAATCTTAAGCACGAGGAAGTGTGAGATCAAGAGTAGTGAAATGTGTGTAAAGTGTACCCTCTTGATTGTTGTAAATCGGAAACGGTGCACCCGATGTCGGAATGTGGTCACGAATGAGGTGGAATTCCTCGTCATCCTCTCTTTGCCGGCTAGATTTTTCTACCTCACTAGTTTTGGACCTCTTTCTCCCCATTGGAATTTTATCAAACACTTGATGGGCAAAAATAGTGATGGAAGAAGGGTTTGAGGTTTTGGGTGAATTTGTGGGTGGAGTTGAAATTTGATCGGATGAAATGAATAGGGATGGAAAAAGGGTCAGTGGTCGCTGACTCGGTGTGACACGCCAGTTGACGGGCTGGCACGGGTCGCTGGTGCGGAAATTCAATACAATTCATTGGATTCGCCATTATTTTTTCTTCCTCTTTCAATCCATCCGATCAAATTTCAATTCCCACAAATTTACCCAAAACCTCAAGCCATTCTTTCATCCCTATTTTTGCCCACCAAATGTTTGATAAAATTCCAATTGGGAGAAAGAGGTCCAAAACTAGTGAGGTGGGACAATCTAGCCGGCAAAGAGAGGATGAAAAGGAATTCTACCTCATTCATGACCATATTCCGACATCGGGTGCACCGTTTCCGATTTGCAACAATCAAGAGGGTACACTTTACACATGTTTTACTACTCTTGATCTCACACTTCCTCGTGCTTTAGATTGTGTTATTTTAACTAGCTTAGGCATTGCTTCTAAAATATCTCGTTACTTTAATAATCTTGGTATGGAAAAGTATGCTAGACTAGAGATTGATTGTTATGGGGAATTAGGACTTGAGTTTCTTACCACGTTTGATGTTGCTTCCGATTTCAAGTCTTTTAAATTCCGTTATCGATATATATTTCATACTGTTACCACTGCTATGATGAAATCAATCTTTGGATTTCCCACTTCAGGGCTCCATCGGTTGCCTCCGAAATTTAACCGGAATCTAGCATGGTTTGAGTTAACATGTTTCCACAACTGGGCATCGGGAGGCATGTCCAGTGGCTTTCTACGGGACCCTGAGATAGCGTCCTACACAAGTTCATTGCCTACTCTATCTCGAGCAATGAACAAGTCAACAAGGTGAACACAGTGGAGTGCTTCTTACTCCATTGTGCAATTAAGGAGACGAAGATTTGTCCATCATCCTTCATTTTCGAGGCCATTCAATCCATCCAACGCCGAAAGCAGGCCCATGTCTCACTACTCCACATTGCTACTTCCTTTGCCATGCACTTTGAGCTTATCAGTGCCAATGGCCCTCCACACAATGAGTCACTCCCCACTAAGTCCATCGACATTAATGAGTTGAGAGGTGCACTATTTTCCCTCTCACATACTGAATTGGTGCATCAAGATAGGCGAAATTGTGTGTGGTGATATCTAAACGCCCAAGTAGCGGCCCGAGCATCTAATGAAACCGTAGAGGTGGGAGATGCACACATGGAGGACAACGAGGAGGCTCAGTTCTAGCAAGAGGAGGCCGACGCCGCTTGGCTAGGCTATGACCCAGTGGACACCGTCGGAGGAGCCGAGTGGGGTGCCCAATCTCAATGGGCACCCAACCTCAATGGAACTCCCAATGGGAACAGTTCACGTCCGAAGTCACCACGGGCATACGCGGGATGCGATCTGACATCTGCAATCTTCACACACGCCTTGACACCCAATAACACCAATGGGAAGTTCAACAAAGGGCGATGGAGGAGCAAAACCGCCTACTCCGTGAGATGCAACAACAATGGTCCTCTTGGACCCTTGGCGGCGCATCCAATCACCCTCCTCCCGACCTACAGTGAGTATTTGTCTCACTGTTGAGGTATCTTTATTGCTTCATTTTTTTTCTTTTCGTGTAAGTGTGTGATTGACTAACCTTTATTTTTCCATTTACTTTTTAGTGTTCGTTTTCAGGTTTTCTTCCCATTTTGTTGTTCTGAATGCCGCATTTCAGGGACATTTTCTCAATCTCTACTATTTTGATCTTTACTTTCCGCAATGAGGGATTTACTCTATCTTTGTAAAGGAGAGCGGTGTCCTTTTCATGTATGCATTCGTCGTTTTGTTTTAGTGTGTTTTAGTATGCAAAATTTTGATTGTTCTAGAGCTACTTTGTATTGATACATCGTGGGTGAATCGAGGCGTGGCATATGTTTAAGATGAGATGTGATTTGAAAACCTTGATTGATTTGAATTTATTTATGTTGTGAAATGTAGATGAACTAGGAATGTGTGGAACATTATGACTGGATTATGGATCTTAGTAGAATGATTAAAATAGTGATGCATGATGATATAAATTGATTGATTGAATTGACTAGATGTTTATGACCACTTGATGTGTATCCGTGTTTTTATTAATTGAACTTTGTCAAGAGATTTCTGCTCCTATGAGAATCATGAGCACGGGAAACCGTGTGAGGATACATTAGGGAACCCTAATTGATCACACCTCGCGACAATAACCATATAACTTGACATGGTTCTAAGTAAAGTTTTTGAAAAATTGGAATACATAAGGATTTTAGGAAATCATTGTTTTGTGTTGTTCGAATTGATTATTATCTAGTCTAAATGGTCTACTTTCTCATATGATCTCGATGTGACATGACGTGATGATATTAAAATCAATCTTGGAATGATTTGAATTCTTATCAAGAACGCATGTCGTGAATAGATTTTTCCCTAGCAATAGTTTAGACAAAGTTATGCTTGAGGACAAGCAAAGTTTTATGTGTAGAGGACAAGCCAAACCCGGGCCAGCGACCGTTGACCACTAAGCAGCCGCTGACCCCAGCGCAAGACTCGGGCCTGGCACAACGGCCCTCACGTGGGACACGAAACCACTCGGGTCAGCAGTCACTGACCTCTAAGCGGCCGCTGACCACACCTCTCGGCTATATATACTCGGCGAGTTTCTCTTTCGAAGAACATCACTTTTGGCTTGTATTTCAAGACCCTTTCCAATGCCAGTTTTCAGCATTATTTCCATATGTTTTCCTTTCATTGTTTTAGCTCGTCTCGACCTAGATTCGAGGGTCGAGACTTTGATTTCTAGTTAGTTCTCTTTAGTTTCAAATTTCGAACTTGAAGGTTAGCCGATTGCAACATTCCATTTCGTATTTCGTTTCCAGAATTCTCTTGTGAATTCAGATTTTTTTCAAGTTATTAATCAAGTTCGTTTCCCTTTTATTATTCTGGCTCGTTTATTGATTTCATTCATTTAATTGTTTATACTTTCGGTTTCTTATTTCGTTTACGAGTTCCAATTTTCTTTCCGCATTCTTGTTGATTTTGAATTCCAAGTTACTTGCTTTCTTTTGAATTATCGCATCTCGGTTTGTTAGAAATATATTTGGTTTACTCGTTGCTTTCTATTAGATTATGTTTAATTTTACTTTTCTTATTTATATTTTTTGCCTAGTTATAGAATCTCCAACAAATCCTTTTTATTCCTTTCTTGAACAAAGAATCGAATTGTCCTATTAAGTCTTCCTTGAGAATACGACTTGAATTGACTTATCATTGTTAGATGATCTCGTTTTAAATTGCGAGCGACTCAAAACAATTTTAGCCAAAATAAATTTTGGCACCTTTTCCAAGTAAGTCTTTAGGCGATTTAATTCATTGTTCTTTCTTTTTCTTTTATTTTTATCTTCTATTTTATTATATTTATTATGTTTACTTCTTTCTGTGTATTGTGGTACACGTCGTTTTTGTTGAGTGTTGTGTATGCAAGGTCGCTGCAGTGCTAAAAAGTCGTTGACGCCCTTCATCGATAACATAAATCGGAGGCGTGCGATACTAGCCACCGTAGAAGAAGGCATTGAGCACATTGACAAATTTTTGCTACCGCGTTTATTCGAAGAGATTGCCAATGAGAATGCGGATGAGAGACCGCGCTATATGGGTGATTTCACTAGGCTTAAGTTCGGCGCTACTGCTACTTCAACTATTGTTCTCGGCACCGCAGTCCGAAACTATGAGTTGAAGCCACACCACCAATCACTACTCCCAAGCTACTTCAGCTATTGTTCTCGGCACCGCAGTCTGAAACTATGAGTTGAAGCCACACCACCAATCACTACTCCCAACATACCATGGACTCCCGAGTGAAGACGCTTGACATTCACTACTTTCCCGCTTCACTCACTGACGGAGGATAAACTCAAATTGAAGTGTTTCCCTTACACGTTGAAAGATATAGTCAAATCTTGGTTCTTATCTCTTCAACTCGGATCACTCACTACTTGGGCATCGGTTTGTGAGAAGTTCATGTTGAAGTACTATCCGCATCATAAAACTCAAACGGTACGTACTAAGATAATGAACTTCGCACAAGCCCACGACAAGCCTCACCATTAGATGGCACCGGAGATGCTATACCAATTCTTTTATGATGACATGCTCCAAACTGCTCAATTCATAGTGGACAGTTTGGTGGGAGGTAACATTGCAGTTAAGACGGCGGATGAGATGAATGAAATCTTTGAAACCCTAGCCACTCTACCTTTGCTTGATCAAGACAAATAGTAAATGTTATAAGATCTCAATTCTGAATTTGATACTAGTATCTAATTGATCTTACCTCTTAAATTACTAATGGAGAGCATACGAGGTTAAATACATATAGATTCTTCATACCCACCAATATATTGACAATTTAAAAAGGAGCCTCCATATTTAAGCATTATATGTATCATTTGAAAAGAATTAAAAAAAGATTATTTAAAAAATAAAACCAAGAGTAAACAATAATAAAAAATATATATTTTACAAAATTAAGATGAAGATAAAATAATAATAAAATTATAACATATCAATATTATATTTCTTCATTGAGCAATGCAGGTGCAATTTGCACAAAGCAAGATTCTATATCCTAATTTTCTACAATTTTTTCTATCAATATACATTTCGTGCAAGATAATTATAACTAAGACATTGTTATATAAAATATTATTACATATTTGATATAATTAATAACATGTATATGAAAATTATTTTACAAATTACATTTTCTTCTATGTACTTCTCTTTTTTCTTCTCGGTTGATGGCACTACCACTTGAGAGACTTATGTATGAAAATTTTGAAATACTACTTCATTTCTAGACTATAAAATTTTGAAAATATATGTAAATGTAATTAAAATGATATTCACAAATGATGTGCAAATTACATTTTTCTTCTCATTTCTTCTTGTTGTTATTATGTCGCTCTCTTGAAATCCTTAGATTCTAAAACTTCTTTGTTTCTCAACTTTTTGAAAATTTTGAACAAATTCTTGATTTCAAAAGTTGTTGCAGAAGAAAATTTTGAAAAGTAGTGTATAAAATGAAAATTATGTAGAAGACATTTATTGTACATTGTGCTTGTAATGTAGAATATTTAAAAGAAAAGAAAAGAAAATAAAAAGGTGATCAAAGGGTAATATAAGATAATTATACATAATTTAATTATTTGTTACATGTATTTTCAAATTTAAGTATTTCTTACATATAACTTTTGAAATGGAGTATTTTTTTGGATTGTCATATCCTAAAAATACTCAAGTCCAACACATTCCCAACAAAACAAATCTGAAATGTACCTTAGAGTTTCACTCACCGCACTACTAATTATACGTGTATAAGCCACCCATCAAACTGACATTTCAGAAGAAAAAAAAATCAACTAACACAACACATAGAAACATGATATAGAAAGCACATGAGGAAAATAAGGAAGCTTTAGGCTAGACACTAGCCCGATGGAGAAGAGAAATGGAATGCTAGTATGTAGCCATTCCTTTTCTTTTCTTTCCACTACACACGCAAAATAAGGATTTCTACGATTAGCTAAGCTCCTATTCACAAAAACCACACATTAGAGACATGTAGCATTGAAAAACTCATAAATGAGGTTTGTGAACATGCGCCACCTACTGCTAGCTTCCCAAAATCACTCCTAAAATCTTAAAAGCAATGACACTTACAATCAATCAACCCTAGCATGCTTCAAATTATTATCTTACCAGTATATATATGTATATATGTATATATATGTATATATGTAGTAACCTTCCTTCAAACATACACTTGAGAAATCAAACTTATCTTACCAGTATATATATGTATATATATGTATATATGTAGTAACCTTCCTTCAAATTATTATCTTTATCCTTTTTGTGTTTTGTACATGTTTTATTTTTTAAATATAAGTTCATAAAAAATCAAATTTATTTGTAAGTATATTTTTTTCGGCTCAATAAATATTTAGTTATGTAGGTTAGGTATACTAATCTATTTTACTATAAATAATAGTTACAATAGAAAATGAAGATCAATTTTGAGTCCAAAATATATTTATCTATTTTTATCTTTACTACAAATATGCTCTATTTAATTTTTCAAATTTTAATTGTAGTATGAAATTTGCATTTTTCCAATCCTATAATTTTTTTTAAATTAAAAGTAATGATCAATTATACGTACCTAGTTAAATTTATTTTTTAATTATATTACATACAAATCATAAATATAGTTGAAAATATAAACAATCATAATTCCCAAAATAAATATGTGCGTGCAAATAATAAATTTTGCTAAAAATAAAAAATCTATATCTATTTATCTATTTGTCTATCTATTAAATAAAAGCTAGATAGTTTCACCAAAAAAATACACACTTTCCGGCCAAAAAAATATTTTAATATTTTTCTACAATTTTATTTTTTTATCATAACTGCACTTGACTAAGATAACAAAGTGAGGAAAATCGTGACTAGAGAATGGTATGAAGAAATGAGGAATAACCCGACATGGGATAACGGTAGAATACTTTGATATAAAAAAGTTCAAATATGGAAATAGTTATAAGGTAACCTATACAAAAATACTTGGATCAAATATCAGAATATCTTGAAAGTACAAAATATTTAATTCGATTAAAAGATGAGACTCATGTCTGCAGCGCAATTTGGATTTAACATTAAAGACTACATGTATGAAGACATGTAAACCCCCAAAAGTTTCTACATATAGATTTTGACAAACCTCGTTGAGCACCCCTATTACATCACAACTCCACCTATACATTTAGAAATATATGCAGGGATGAGTACAAAAGTACTAAGTAAACACATGTCGAAAACGCATACATACATATATAATTGTCATGTCATTTCAAATAAACATATAGATTTTGATTTTAAAAAAAAACTTATGTTCACTAAATCCTTTTGGTGAAACATAAAGTTCGATTGCGCAAATTAAATTCTTTTGTATACTACCATATCTGTAAATTATGTGTCGGGAACGCGACCACCTTCCACAAACACTTGACCGACCGACCACATTCGTCGACTCACGGTCATGTTAACCGGTCAACACCTTCGTCGACTTACGATTATATTGTGTACACTAGTTCGAGTGGTGTTGCTTACCCACTCAGACCCGAATCTAATTTTTTTCACAACAGATAAGTATCATACAAAAATTTAAACATTTTACGACAAGACAATACTTTAAAACATATTTCAATTCAAGAGCTTTTTGAAAAGAAATAATATGACTGATACAACACACATATTTTAGTTGTGTATAAGAAAATTTACCTGGCCGCTTCATCTTCTAATCAAATTTGAACTTCTTCTCGTTAGTATTTTCTCCATGCATAACCTTTATCGAATCAACAATATAATATACTCATTACAAGCAGATATTTTCTATTTGGAAAAAATTATTATTCTATTAATTTGATAATTTTTCTCATATCTAAAACTGGACTTAATATTCGACTATTTTAAATCATCTCTTAAAAAATTTCATAAAATTTAAATCTAGCAACGACTATTAAAACCCCATCTCTAATTCTTTAATTAGTCCAGTTCATTAATAATAGGAAAGATTATCCATAAATTGTCTTCGGCTAAATGCAGAATTGGTCATAATCATTACTTTAACTTATGGATGATTAGTATCAATCCAATTAATATCCTTTTATGTTAAATACTAACCTTTCTTTTTTTTTTTCTCTTTTTTTTAAACCCAACCATTAAAAATTGTGTAGCCTCACTTTGATAAGCCCTAGTGCATATCTCAATCCATTATACTCCCTGCGTTCATGAAAATGGTTTACGGTTGACCCGACACGAGTTTTAATATTATATTATGACTTTAATGGGGATATGTAGTGAGTGGAGTTAGGGTCCCACTTCTTATATAATTTTAAATTGATTGTGAGTAGTTAGTGGAGTTTGAGTCTCACTTAAAATATTGTTTTAAATTGAGTTGTGTGTAGTGGATGTGATTAGTCCACTTACTATAAAAAGAAAGTTTCAAATGTAAACCATTTTCGCGGACATCCTAAAATGACAAAACGTAAACTATTTTGGTGGATGGATAGAGTATTAATAATACCAGGCCCATCAAATATTTCATTCTCACATGTCTCGCTATTTTTGATTTGGTTTAACCATAAAACTATTACAAGTGTTGGTCAAACCAAGTCAGAAATAGTAGAACGAATGAAGTACATTTTTAAGCATAACTCAGTTCAATCCACAATAGGGATGACAACGAGACGGGTTTGAGACGAGTTTTGTTTTTCTGCCCTCGTATTCGTTTCATGATTTCATCCCTATCCATCCCATTACATGTTTAAATCGGAGCGGATATTACCCGATGGAGAAAGGGGTCCTCATTAGATACCCGTTAAATAATAAAATTTTCATGTACAAAAATATTAAAAATTATTATTAACATAAAATTTATAGATACGCGTACCCGCCCTCAACCTTTAAATTCTCTACCCGTATATGTCCCATTAAAATCGAATAATTTTGTCATCTCTAATCGATTACACATTTTCAGCATTAACTCCAGCTACTCTCTCGAAACTTTCTCCTCATTCTCATATTTTCACTTCTCCCTCTCTCTCTCTCGGCGTCCCTTTCTCCACCACTCTCTTGGCCTCGCTATCGTCTCTCTCGGCAGCACCGTCTCCCTCACCTCACTGCTCTATTTCTTTCTCCGACGGAAACCCCAACCACGACCCCTCCTTCTCTCCCTCATCTCCCTCTCGCTCTCCACTCTCTCGCTCGCTCGCTCTCTTTGACTGCCAAAAGGGCAGCAACCCCGCCTTTCTCGTTTATAAGGTAAATGCAACTCAAATTTTCGAATTTGATTTCCTGATTTCTATGTTTCTACTCTGGTTTAAATGTGTATGTTCTATGTTCTGAAAATGTTTATCTTTTGAAGGGTTCAAGTTATTCTCTCCTGTTCACATTTTAAAATCTGAATCTTGTTTGGTTATTTTGAGGTTTAAATCCATGATTAATGCTTTAGTGTAATGCTCAATTTTTTTTTTCTAATTTCTAACTTCTGATATGGGATCATTGCTATGCTTGATTCTTTAAGTGAAATTTCTGAATTTAACAGTTTTAGTCAGTACGAAATTAGAAAATTCTTAACTCTCAGAACATAGGCTACTGAATTATTTAAACTGAAGTTGCTATTACTAGACAATAATAAGCAGAAAATAAAACCTTAAAGGACCTTAAAAGTCTAGGCTTAAAGTAATGGTTACCTTGATGAGTGTGCTGTTTTCCGAACTTTGGGTTGTGGAAATATGTACTGAGATGAAATGAGCAGCCAATCTTCTTCTTTAAGTTTTCTAACTTAATGTTTTAAGTGTAATTTGAAGAAAGTTCAATTTGGTGGAAAATTTTGGTAAAACAAACTATCTAATTATTATATAATTAGATTAGATTTCATATAGTAGACACCAAAAAAAATATTTTGTACACAAAAAGTAATAAATTTAAAATATAACATAACCTAACCTATTCGTTAACCCAAATCACAAACTAAATCAAATTAAATTGCTTACCATACCTCAAAATAACCTTTATACCTCCTACCCAATTTAAAAATAGCGAACCTTCTCCTCGTCCTCCCTCCTCCTTATACCGCCGGCGAGCTCCTGCCACGTCGCCATCTCCTCTCGGTTGTCTCTGCGCAGAAAAATTCGAGAAGTCTTAAATCGTTTCAGCTCCCTTCTGACTACATTAAGGAACTCCAAATAAATTTGGGTAGAAGTCCTAAATTTAAAATCCCTAAGTTCTATTTTCCTTCTCTCGGTTCTCGGCAGCCTGCCCTCCGGTGAACGAGCCGCCGCTGCCGGTATAGTCTCCTCTCGTCTTTTCCGGAAGGAAATAGTGTCTCCGCCGTCTCGCCACCGCGTTTCCGCCTCCTCCTGCAGCCCAGCTGCTGTAGTACTGCCGTCATAGTGTCGCCACTGCTTTCGTGTGCAGCCTCGTACCCTTCGAGCCTGCCGCTTCCAGCAGCAGCAGCCTCCGACCGAGTCGCCGCCGCCGTCGGTGAAACCGAGCAGCAGGTAATAGCCTAATCTTTATTCTTAATCTTTTCCTTAATCTCGCTTTAATGATTTAGGTTCTGTTTTTCTGATTTTGAATATTGTTAGCAATATTGTTGAAGATAGTCCTTTAATATTTTTGGGCTTTTATTTAGTATCTGAATTTTCACATCTACTTTCTTGTAATTAGACAAATTAGTCTATTTAGTTGACTAAATTAGTTCAACTAAATCCATTTATTCAACTCACTAGAATTTCATATTTAATTCATTGAAGTTTTATAATTCTTAACGGATATGAGAACCATAATATAATAAATGTCGATTAATACATTGATTAAGAGAGCTAGGTTATTACATAATAATAGTTTAAGATTGATAGGATTAACTATTTCATATTTGAGATGACATGATAATATAGATTGTTTGATCTTATTGAGTATTATTCCTATTTGCTTTAAAATGGTGCATAAAGTTCATGTTTTAGAATATTAATTTGTTGCTAAAACTTAATGTAGATGGATTCAGAATTCAAAACAGTTGAAGAGAGGTTGAAGTCTTTCACCGGCCAGCTTCAAACAGAATGTAGAATTCTGGAGAGACTTGTATATAAACACAAGAATCAGCATAGAAGATGTTCTTATTTTCAATACATTCTCAAGGTTTGTAGTCTTGAATATGTTTAGTGTTTAGATTCTCCTTCAGAAATATAGGTATGCAACTATGCATATATTATGATAGTTTTAGATGTTCTGATATGCCTGTTGTTTGCATGATAGGTCAGATGTGATTTGCAGCTTTTGAAATCAGCCAACCTGGAGGAGGTATTGGAGTCCGCTTTTTTGGTGATAAATGGTGATAGACCAAAGCAAAAGGTTCAGCTTTTGGAAGGGTATACCTCATCTTAATTACTCTCTTCTTTTATTTTACCTTTTTTGACCAATTAATCTTGTGAATAGTCATTTGTAAATGTCGTGGACCTCTTTTACTGTGAAATTTGAAGCTTGAAACGTGTGGTAGAACAAAATCAAGCCAATACTCAAAAGCATTTTGATTTTGTATGTGTGCTCAATACTGAAAGACACTTGCTTGGTCTATGCAAATTTCAAGTGAATATAAATATTCAGGTTCTGCCACAAAATATTGAACCTGGATCAGTTTATTAGTGACCTCTCTGTCATTTCTTGTTATGTTCCCTCACATGAATCTTTGCGTTACCTAGTATTTAGAACCATGAGTTTTATATGATCTTATGTGGGCCAAGAACAAGAAGTGGCCGTTTGCTGATGTCGTACTTACTAAATTTATGATGAGTTCTGAAATTCAAATATATAGGCATCTGGCTCTATCTTACTAGTCTGACACCGGGTATTTTCATTTTAATTGGTAGCTTAAGTCAAATATCTAATTAGACAAAGTTCCAGCATGATTTCTTTCGTATGGAACCCTTTCGCTTATCGCCTTTTTGGTTGCAGTTTGAAGAGGAGAAAAACTAGTGGTGGAAAATATAATTTCTTAGATAGGCTTTTGGGAGTTGCACGTCTATTGTCACAGGTGGTTTCATCTCCTTCTCAACATTAACATTACAAAATGAAGCAACAATTTCTCATTTCTGACATTTTTATCATGCTTCTGCAGATTGTTGAGCCTTTGCTGAAGGCTGCTATGTATCCTTACAGTTCTTACTTGTTGATTGCGTTTTTTTTTGTGTAGGATAATTCCTAAACATAGTAGAAGCAGCTAAAAGTTTATTTAGATCTTTTTGTATGACATATTATGCCCCACAGATTATTACCCGAACTTCTAGATTTCTGGCGCAAAGATTATTACCCAAATTTATAGTCTTCTCAGTTCTTGTAATTATCAGTTCTTATTTGTTACTTGTTACTTTGTTGTTGCTTGTCAATAAATAATGATGCGGTCTGTTCTGCCTGACTTTTATCTCTGATTGAATTTCAACTTTCTAATGTCTTTTGTTGCAAAGTGGAGTTGGGAACCACCTGAATACACAAAATTAAAGGCAGATTGAACAGGAAGTGTCATACTCCCTCCGTCCCACTAAACTTGACACAATTACCTTATTAGGACGTCCCACTAAGCTTGACACATTCCAAAAATAGTAAAAGTTATCTCTTCAAAAAGGTCTGGACCCTACCACATTTATCACTCTCACACTACTTCATATACTTTCCTTAATAACCGTGCCCAAAAATTTTATGTCATGCTTATTGGGACGGAGGGAGTACTATTTAATGACTTGAGAAACCACTTGTTATTAGATAGCCAATCTTATCCTTACAAATTTCTTGTTGTGAACATGCAATATCTAACCATCACTTAACTACACAAAGAGAGATATCAATGCTTCTTGCGCGGTCTTTTTTCATGAAGTTTTCATTGGCGATATTAGCTGTGCTTGCACGTATTCGAGTACTAGTTCAACAAGTAAGCATCATTTTCTGCAAGTATTTCATGTTGGAATTGCGGATAACTAATTCTATGCCATGATCTATTAGAGATTTATTTCTGTACATGACCTAAATATGTATTCTCTTTATTCATGTACTATTTTGGAACCATCCTTTTTTTCCCTTTGGGTTTGAAGTTCTGTTGGTTTAGGTGTCGGATGGGTTTACTATAATTGATTCTTGAACCTGTCAAGGGTATTGTTCAGCTATCTGGGTCAATAGTCAGGAAGTGGCATGTTCACTTTGTCTTCGCCCCGACTTCATAAGTAGTCATACTTTCTTGGATTCTGTAACATAACCACAACCCTGGTCTAAGTATGTTATAGATGTGCTTTTCATTTGTTTATAATTCCTTATCTGCAGATGCTTCTTGATGCTGTGCTTCTATACAACATTGTTTCTTCTCTTTCTCAGATGGAACAAAGTATAAAATTAAAGCAAGAAGGGTTCGAGGTAAGTGCACTCTTGTTTGTTTTTGGAAGTAAGATATGAATTATCTGCAGCTTCTATACAGGTTCCGTCAGATTTCTTTTTTGCCTATTCTTTACTGCATTTTGCTTATGGAACTCCCTTTTGACCACTTAATATTTAGGTCTTTAGAGAATATTTTCCAAGAAAAGAAGAAGCCAGAATATTACTAGAATGCATTTGGCAGATGGATAAGTTTGTCCTAGTCGAGAGGACCCACAAAAGTGAGACCACTAGTCAAGAGAAGGGTGACGGAAGAGATATCTCACTGAACGCTACACAAATACTTTATGAGAACATTGAGGTTATACTTGGAGGTAATATCTGTTCTTCATTTGGTTTTATTTTTCACCCTATGACAATGTCAATGTTATTTAACAAGCTTCAGAAGTATTGAGCTTCTAAGATAAATGGGATTTAGAATATCATTTATCCTTCATGGTCTTTTCATTTTGCTTGTATCCAATCTCTATTTGATGTGCTATGCCTATATCCGATGGACATTTCTAGAACATGTAGATCGCGCAGGTTGCTCAATAACATGAAATATACTTGTTGACTGAATGTAACAAAGTTGATCAGAAATACTATTTTATGGACTTTCTGTTGTATTATTGATGGTATGGTTTGCCAAAAGACAACGCTCTAATGGTTAATTGTATTTCGTCTTGATTCTTGTCCTGTTTTCTTCGTTCTCTTCCTGCTTTGGACCTATTCATTATGCATTATAGCTTGGTCTTTTGATTATAGAGACTGATTTTCTACAACTTTCTCCTTGATATATTGTTTGCATAGTTGGTGAATCCGAGGCTATAGCATCTTCCCATCCTGCTAGAGATTCAACCATTCTTCAAGAAAACTGCAATGATTGTGGAATGAAAGAAGATGAGGCGAATGCTCCAGAAGCTTCGGATATCACTGAATCTTCAGTTGAAGTGTTCACCAATCGAACAGCTGGAATATTTCCGGAGGCAAACCGAAACGAGTTAGCTGATGAATCATGCTTTATGAAAACCTCTGAAGCTAAAGGCACTCACATGGAAGCTGGCCCGCCTGCTAGTTCAAGCACGTTGACCCTTTCATCAGTCAGAAAAGAAAAAAGCAAGAAGGTTGCTTTCGTAGCTGTTAAACAACCAGTTCCATCCACTACAGATCAATCGAGTTTTCAGCTGAAAGGCACAGAAAGGAACGATAAAGACCCATTTTTCAATCTCCTTACTGCTGTGAATAAGAGCAGTTTATTATAAGTATTTATTATAAGTACCATTATTGGCTTTTGAACCAATATCGCCGACGATAAAGTTTTGGTCATGATCCTGAAAAGTCATTGACGCCCATGTCCGGATTGTGTTAGCTCTGCACATACAATTTTTGCCATCGAAAACTTGAGGCAGATTCTTAGGCCTAGGTGCATGTTCTATCTACTACCACCCTGATATACTTGTTGAGTTTTGTCCAAAATTTTTCTGCGGCGCAATACTTTAAGTTTGCTCTTTTATTTTTTCCTCTATTTCTCATTAGAGTTGTGTTCTCTTTGGGTGATAAATTTATCACATGAAAATGTTGGATAAAAGTATAATTAGTCTTTAAATTCTTTCTTTTTTATCCATATCTCATATCTAAATTATAAATTCATCACTGTTTTCCCCTTCATCCCACTCTAAGGAGGGATAATATTATCACATAAAATGGATAATATTATCACATAAATTTTATGTGATAATATTATCCCTCCTTAGAGTGGGATGAAGGAGAAAAATAATGATTAATTTATAATTTAAATAGGAGGTATGGATAAAAAAAAATGAATTTAAAGGCTAATTATATTTTTATCTCACATTTTCATGGGATAAATTTATCACCCAAAGAGAACACAATCTAGATAGATTCTTTTTGGTTAAATAGAAAAGTTTTTTAAGTGATTCTATTATTAGAGTTTCAAGTACCATTTGATTCATATCTTATATTGAACTTTAGTATTTGTCTGTGAAAGATATTGAAAAGATGTGTTTTTATTATTAAGTTACAATAGTGAAAATAGTTAATTGAAACTTGATGTTCCAACACCAAGATTGAGAGATCCTATATTACAGATTTTGGATCTACATGGTTGTGACATGCTCAATCTTGACTATTTTATATAAATGCTCAAGAGTGACAAAATCTTTGGATAATTTTTATGTGCCAAAAATGGAAAAAAAAGCATATTTAATGTTTTCTAGTTAACATTAGAGTTCATTTCGCTGTTTTTCGAAATATTGGAACTTTAGAAATTTGACTTTTAAAATTATTACAAGAAATAATGATTAAAATGTATCTTTTAGGATAATATTTTAAAATACACGAATTTTGCTCGTATTTTTAATTTTAAATGTGAATTTTAAAATATTTTATAAAATACATAAATTTTGATAATTACTCAAATTTTCATATGGGTTCGATTTTATCCATAATTGAAGTTGGTATGAACTTTTGACAAATTTTTAATTTTAACATGAACTTAAACCATTTTGTAAAATACACGACATTTGATCATTATTCGAATTTCGACATGAGTTTAGTTTTACCAAAAATTAAATACGACATGACAATACATATTTGATGTGAGTTTAGGTTAATAAATTTTAAATACATAATTTTTCATATATTTTTAATTTTAGGACTCAATATGATATTGTTTCAAGAACACTCAATTTATAAATGTAAAAGAATAACAAAATCTACCGAAACAGCCATCAGATTGTCTTTAACTTTAAGGGCAAAACCACCAGAGACACGTACAATATTAGGAGCCAACGCTGGATAAAGGGAAGTGCCAACTAAAAAAATGGTAACTATGCTAGTTGTCACCGAAGGGACAATCGAATTAGGACGATTAAACTTGTAAATATATGAAACATTTTAAATAAGACACTTGAGAATTTAATGGCGGTGGCGAATGGTTGCTTTAGCAACTTATAAAAATCACCAAATGCAGGAGTTATATAACTGCATCAAATTTGTTAATAAGAGAAAAATATGGACACACAATTAAATTATTATCGTGTTGTGGAGACAATCCACTTTTCGATCTTGAAGATTTCATTATGATCGTTATCTTCGCGTGTGATTTCTAAGGATTTGATTCAAAACAGAGTACACGTTGCGATTACGATGTTAATGAGAAACTGTCATGGTTGATGCTCAAATAATTGGAAGCTGATAGTAGTAGTAGAGAAGAGGGACTCTCCTTTTGTATTTTTACATTTACGGGTTAAAATTTTTCATTTATTGGAATAGTTTCTTTTTCAGTCAAAAAATACTCAATTTTCATTATAAATCCTAGTTTATTTAGGGATGAAAACTTCCTTGAAATAACGTCATACAAGCTTTTCTATTTGACTCACCATGTTCACGTTGTATAGGTACTACCATGTGAGCTTCCACTTTGGATAAAACTAGTGGTGAAAATTTGGGATTGAGACTTGAAATTTTATGGTAGGATTTGCATGTTAAAACCATACGCTATGAGTTGCATGCAAGCCATGCATGAGGAGCCAAACTCTCGTTCCGTTAGCTCCAGTTGTAAAGAGACATTGACATCTTGTGCACATGACAGTCTGGCTCCATGCAAGGAACGGAGCATGGCTTGCAGTTGAGCAGCTAAAGTAGTTTGTCCTCTCTTACAACAATAATGATCCTGCCTAGATAGTACTAAGTTGTTAGCTTAGTTTGTCTTTTGTTTCTTCTAGGGTTTGTTGGTATTACTATATATATGTGTTGTTGTGGCACGCAGTTGCAATGAATGAAAAATATTGAATTCAGTTCATTCTCTTGTTCGAATCTTTTGCCTAAGATGACTGAGCTTTTATGTCTTATTTACCATTTTCTATCATGGTATCAGAGCAGGTTATGAACCTGTCTCTGCTGCCTTCTTCCTCCTATCTTTCTTGTTGAGTTTTTTTTTTATTCTTCTAATGGCTACAGAAAGCGACACATCCGATTCTACCACAACTTCCCTGCCATCACCAAATACTATCCCTATTCTTCCACAAAACTATCCTATCTCTATAAAACTTTCTAAGACTAACTATTTGATTTGGAAGCAACAAATTTTGGCCACGGTTCGAGGATATGGACTTGAGTCCTTTCTAGATAGAACTACGAAGGTTCCACCAGAATATGTCCCAGAAGGAGACCCTAAAAGGAAATAAATGAAGCTCAACCAAGAGTTCATTGCGTGGAATAAACAGGATCAATTGCTATCAGCATGGATACAGTCATTCCTCACGGAAAGCATAATGGTGTTGGTGGTTGGTCTCTCCACTAGCCACAAAATATGGAATGCACTGGAGACCAAATTTTCGAGCTAATCTCAAGCAAAGCTTATGCAATACAAGCTTTAGCTTCAAACCATGAAGAAAGAAGACATGTCCATGAGAAAGTACTTGAGCAAGATCAAGAGTTGTTATGATCTTCTTGGATCAACATGGTACAAAGTGTCATATGATGATCAAGTCTTACACATCTTATTTGGACTAGGGCCAGAATATGATTCTGTTATGGTCAATGTTACATCGAGGAATGATTGATGGAGTGTTCCAGATCTACACATCACTTCTCCTAAGCTTTGAATCAAGGCTTGATGCTATGAAAGGTATAGGAACTTCCACATATGGTTTACAACCTTCGGCTAATGTGGTTCAAAAATCTGGTCAGAGAAACTTCTCCTACAGTATCAATGGAGGTAGAGGAAACTACTCTAGAGGTGGTGACAGGAATGGTGATGTTCGTGGAGGAAGAGGTGGTCGAGGTAGAGGTTCCAACTCCAACAAACCAACTTGCCAAGTGTGTTTAAATCCTGGACATACTGCTATTGATTGTTGGCATCGAATTGAGCAAGGCTTTGTTCACCAGCCCTATCCACTGAGGTAGCCACAGCAGCAACAAGCCCCTCCACATTTCTCTTCTCATAAGTTCCAGCATCCTCCTACCTTGAATGTCTCCCAAGCTCGTGACCAACATGCTTCTCATTCGTCTGAATACATCTTTGATAACTCCACTTGGTTTCCTAACTCTGATGCAACTAATCATGTTTCCAATGATCTGTCCCTCTTGAATTCTACTTTAAAGTTGGGTGATGACTTTGGTGTTGATATCTCTCATATAGGTTCTTCCATTTTGTCAACTTCTCCTCATACTCCTTCTGCTAAATATTTTCTTTTTATCTAATCTTCTTCATGTTCCTAAGATAACCAAAAATCTTCTGAGTGTGTCACAGTTTGCAAAGGATAATGATGTCTTCTTTGAGTTTCACCCTTCTTTTTGCTTTGTTAAGGATCAAGCCATCAAGCAAGTTCTTCTCATGGGCACTATTGAACATGGATTGTACAAGTTCAAGCTTCAGAGGCCTACTCCGAGCATTTTTTCGCAATCAAGGCTTCTACTCCAGCAATTCACACTCGAGTTTTTTCCTCTTGTGCTGATTTTTCACCTTCTATGTCTGTTCCTAGTTGTAATTCTCTTCTTAGTCTAGCTTTATGGCATCAAAGACTTAATCTTGTTAATCAAGCTTTGAAACGTTGTAATATTTCCTTTTGCTCAATGAACAATGTTATTTTTTTTGTCATCCTTGTGTTTCCAAGATACATAGACTGCCATATGTTGCTTCATCTTCCATTTATATTTATCCTCTTGCTCTCATTCATAGTGATGTATGAGGTCTTTCTCTTGTCTTGTCCAAATATGGTTTTAAGTATTACGTAACCTTCATTGATCAGTACAGTCGCCATACATGGTTTTTTCTTTTAAAGAGCAAATGACAAGTTCTTCAAGTCTTTAAATAGTTCAAAGCACTGGTTGAAAATCAATTGAATTCTAAGATTAAAGTCCTCCAAAGTGATTGGGGTGGTGAGTTTCAAGGGTTATCTTATTTTTTTAAGGAGGCTGGTATTCAACATCGAGTGTCTTGTCCATACAATCCACAACAAAATGGGTTGGTTGAGAGAAAGCATGGGAACATAGTTGAAATGGGGTTGGATCTCTTAGCACAAACTTCTCTCCCACCTTGGTTCTGGGATGATGTGTTTGCAACGGCTGTTTTTCTCATCAACCGTACACCTAGTAGAGTTATCAATTTAATCTCTCCTCTAGAAAAGTGTTTTGGCACCACTCCTGATTACTCCACTCTAAGGGTTTTTGGTTGTCTTTGTTACCCGTATACTCACCCTTATAATGCAAACAAACTCCAGTTTAGATATTCTCCTGGCACCTTTATTGGCTATAGTTTCAATCACAAGGGTTATAGAGTTCTTCTTTCTATTAGAAAGGTGCTAGTTTCTAGGGATATCCTTTTCTTTGAGAACTCTTTTCCTTATAAACGTCCTCCAAGTTTAGACATTCTGCCAACTTCCACCCTCAACATCCCTTCATCACTTATTCCTCCATTACATGTACTTGCAGACTTCATGAAGCCTCCCCCGACTACTACTTCTCCTACACCACTTTCCCCCACACATCCAGAGACATCCCTACCTTCATCAGATGCTCCGCCTACGTCCTCTTTTGTCCCTCATCCTATGATCACTGGGTCTAAATCCAAAGCTCTTCCTGGTCATACACTTCTTAAAGTCTCTACACCTCTTGTTGATTACCCTACTCATGATCCACAGAATGCCTCTATAGCCTTGAAAATTCATGTATGGCACCAAGCCATGCAAGCTGAGTTCGATGCCTTACTCAAAAACAAAACTTGGACTCTCACTCCACTTCCTACTGGCAAGAATCTTGTCGGTTCCAAATGGATCTTCAAACTCAAAAGGCATGCAAATGGTACCATTTCCAGGTACAAATCCCGCTTGGTCGCTCAAGGCTTTTCTCAAGAACCAGGCTTTGACTTCATAGAGACTTTTAGCCTGGTTTTCAAGCCCACTACCATTCATGTTATGTTATCCATTGCGATTTCTTTTGGTTGGTCTGTGCTACATCTTGATGTCAACAACGCATTCTTACATGACACACTCGAGGAAGATATATATATGAAGCAGCCTCAGGGTTTTGAAAGTGATGATTCTACACTTGTTTGTAAGTTATCCAAGGCGTTTAAGGCTTGGTTTTATACTATTAAGGCCACTCTTCTCAAGTTGGGTTTCACTCAATCACGGGCTGACCATTTCTTGTTTATCCGACGCTTTAAAGCTTCAGTGGTTTATATATTAATTTATGTTGATGACATGCTCATCACAAGGTCTCATGCTTCAGAAGTTAAGTTGGTTGTTAACATGCTTGGAAAACATTTCTCTTTGAATAATCTTGCTGAGGTTCATCACTTCCTTGACATTGAAGTTACGCAGTCAACAAATGGTTTACATCTCAGCCAATCCGCTTACATCAAAGATATTCTTCAACGCTTCCATATGGTTGATGCTAAGGGTCATCCTACCCCTATGATCTCTTCTTGTAAACTTTCTAAGGTTGACGACAACCCCACTGTGGATGACAAGCAATATCGAGGTGTCGTTGGCGCTATTCAATATGTTACCATCACTCGGCCGGGGCTTAGATGATATAGCGTTAACAAAGTTAGTCAGTATATGTCTTCTTCGTTGGATACTCATTGGAAGGCTGTCAAACGGATCTTTCGTTACTTGGCAGACACCATTGATTATGGTCTTCACTTGCAGCGTTCTCCCTTACATCTCACGGCTTTTTTCAGATTCTGATTGGGCTTCAGATCTAGATGATCGACGCTCCTCTGGGTATTGCACTTACTTTGGAAAAAATCTTGTCTCTTGGTGCTCGAAGAAGCAATCCGTTGTGTCTCGATCCAGCACGGAGGCTGAGTATCGCAGCCTTGCTCATGCCGCTTCGGACGTCACTTGGATTGACTATTTGTTGCAAGAACATGGTCTTCCTACCTTTCCTCTGACTATTTGGGTTGATAACTTGAGTATGATTGCATTGGCCTCTAATCCCGTTCTTCATGCTCGGGCAAAGCATATTGAGCTCGACGTTCATTTTGTTTTCGCGACAAAGTTGCCGCTCGACAAGTCTTTCTCAAGAATGTTCCTTCTTATGATCAAGTGGTTGACTTGCTCACTAAGCCGTTGAGCATCCAATTCTTTGCTTGGTTAAGAAATAAACTAGGAGTTACTTCATTATCCTCGCTCGAATTGTGGGGGAGTGTTAAACCATACGCTATGAATTGCATGCAAGCCATGCATGAGGAGCCAAACTCTTGTTCCGTTAGCTCCAGCTGTAAAGAGACATTGACATCTTGTGCACATGACAGTCTGGCTCCATGCAAGGAAGGGAGCATGACTTGCAGTTGAGCAACTAAAGTAGTTTGTGCTCTCTTACAACATTAATGATCTTGCCTAGTGTTTAGCCTCCTTTTGTTCGTCTAAACTTATGTTTTTCGTATCTTTATTCGTACTATTTTCCCTTGTTCCGTGATATTTTGGCCCAATTTATGTTTCATTTTATGTTTCAGGATCATTGGCCTAAACGAGTGTCGAAGTTGGAAAAGAAACGAAGAAGAATTAAGAAACGAGTAGAAAATGAAGAATCGTGACACTCCGCGGCTGCTGACTAGGCCATACGCGCCAGCGGCCAAGCCAGCGCCCGAGCCAGCCGAGGAGCACGCGCCAGAGCAAGTCAGCGGTCGCTGACCACGCTCAGCGGTCGCTGACTTTGTGGCTAACTCGGGGCCGTTGTAACCAACCCTAGATTGGCACGGAGCCATCGGGTCAGCGGCAGCTGACCTCTATGCGGTCGCTGACCCGCCTCTCGCCTATATATGCTCGGCGCGATTCTCATTCGGCGGA
This sequence comes from Leonotis leonurus, assembly GCA_026898415.1. NCBI lineage: Eukaryota > Viridiplantae > Streptophyta > Magnoliopsida > Lamiales > Lamiaceae > Leonotis > Leonotis leonurus. The sequence continues at coordinate 355,848 of JAPKLX010000146.1, read as the reverse complement.
CATGACTTTCAATCGGACTTTTGACTCTAGTTTTAGCACGACACCCTAGGCTACTTTCCAGCACTTTTTCATATATTTTCCATTCATAGTTTAGCTCGTCTCGACCTCGATCCGAGAGTCGAGACCTAGATAGTTCTTTACATTATTTTTCATCTTCAAGTTAGCCGATTACAACATTCACAGTTTGTACTTTGTTTTCAGACTTTCATTGTGGATTCAAGACCGTTTCCAGTTCTTAATTCAAGTTCGTTCGTTATCCCTTTACTTATTCTTATTTCGTTTATTGCTTTAATTCGTTTATTGCTTTAATTCGTTTATTGCTTTAATTCGTTTTATTGTTTATTCTTTCGATTTCTTGTTCTATTTTCGATTTCCAGATATCGTTCCGTGTTTCTTTTGAATTCAATTTCCAAGTTATTACTTTTCCTAGAGTAGATTTAATTCACTTTCCTAGATTAGATTTAATTCGCTTTCTTAGATTATTTGCTTTCTTAGATTAGATTTAAATTGCGTTCTTAGATTAGATTTATTTCGCTTCATTAGATTAGATTTAAATTGCGTTTCTTATTTACATTATTCGCCTAGATATAATACTTCAAATCAAATCCTTTTTATTGCTTTTCGTTTATGAACAAAGATTCGAATTGCCCTGTTAAGTCTTCCTTGAGAATACGACTTGGGTTGGCTTACTATTGCTAGATGACCTCGTTCTAAATTGCGAGCGACTCGAACAATTTTAGTCGAAACACCTAGCTAGTACTAAGTTGTTAGTTTAGTTTGTCTTTTGTTTCTTCTAGGGTTTGTTGGTATTACTATATATATGTGTTGTTGTGACACGCAGTTGCAAGGAATGAAAAATATTGAATTCAGTTCATTCTCTTGTTCGAATCTCTTGCCTAAGATGGTCGAGCTTTTATGTCTTATTTACCATTTTCTATCATTGTATACCTCAAAACATGTTTTATACTTAGATGTTGTATAGACTTATTTTCACTTCCATTTTTAAGAGAATAAATTTTTATTATTGGTTTGTAATGATTATTTATTGCAAACAAGTCAATTTTATATATTGTATACTATGTTGTGGATCGATGGTCACATAACGTAAAATAATTAGTTCCTTAGTAGAAATTAGTTCTCAGCCTAGACTACCTGGACAGTCTAAGTCGTGAAAGACTGCAGTATCATTTCGATGTGATAGCTGACCTTAGTCAATGAGATAGTTCTTTTGTGTTAATACTGAAGAACGAGATCTCGAAAATTCTTTATTTCTTAATATGTGACAATAACATTAGTATACACAGTTGATTATACATTGCTTTGATTCATTTGCATTTACGAATTTTTCATAACCCTATACAATAATGTTTTGGGTAGTGTTGATTGGTTTAGTGAGAATTACTTGATTGTTATTACATGTAATCGTGTCTCGACGAGTCTTATTTTATTATATCTGCATGAGACGTTTAGAAAGATTTATTTTATAAGAAACCCGACCGATTGAAATTAATTCCATATATAATAATGAATGTTAATCCGGACCACTCACGAATAAATATATTAATTAATTTAAGTTATCAATAGGCTTGATTAATTAGGGAATAATGAATCTTAAACGCGGAAAATAATTTATGATAAACGAAGTTACATCCGTAATTTGAGTGGGTGATGAATAGTTAAATATTTATCTTATAATGAAGTCAATAAATATTAATATAAGACCTATACCATATTATAATTCCTAGATTAAATTAATGATAGTTAGAGTTGACTAAATCATTAATTAATGGATTATTAAATATATGATCGAACTTGGTCTTATGTTAGAAGGTCCCGACTAATTCTCCTTTGAAACCTTGACCTAGCCCACAACACATATATAAATAGAATAGGAATGGGTGACCGATTATTCACTAAATTCATAGAGATATAAATCGGTCACCACACATTATTAATAGAGACGGAGCCACAATGGGGTCAATAGGGCCGTGGGCCCCTACACATTTTGTAGTTATATATATTCATATGTCACTTAATGTCAAGATTTAAACTTTACATCAAAAAATTGGTTACATATTGCCTAACAATCTTCCATATCCCGTATACCCGGTTTCAATCCTCATTGACATCACTTATCAATTTTTTTATGTTTCTTGTTCTTATTTTCTCAAAATTCATCATTTGTCATTTTAAAATTGTGCTTATCTTATTTTCTAATTTTCTTCTTTTTCTTATAATAAGGAAAAACAAACATTCGATTTATTGATTATTTAAAGTTATATTCTTATTATTTATTGTTTGATCGTCTTTAAATTCAATAGTCTGAAAATTACATAGTATTTATAGATGCATGTTTTAATAAATACTCTCTATGTACTTATTATTTACGGAAAAAATTAATAAAATACTAACAGTTTTGATTAAATAGACGGATGAAATATTAGATAAATGTGTTTGAATGAAGTTAAGAATCCACACTATGAAGATAAATTTAGAAGGAAAGTGCACACTCTAATGAGACGTCTGAAAAAAAATGAGTATAATTTTATAAAATAAATAAAACACTATTTTTATATTGGGCCTCGGGAACCAAAATCCTGTCTCCGTCACTGATTCCACACCTGTGATTTCAATTCTTCCATTTTTCTGATAAATCCCGACAGATTATCGCTCACACGATAATCGAATTGTAGGTGAGAGCCATATGTTAGAATTCTCAGAGGTCAGATTCAGTTCGTAGATCCCAGAGCGGAGTTGTTCGTAGTCAACGATTCAATTCGTCTCTGCTCAACACAATCGGCAACTATCACAAGAAAGAGGTATAATTTGGTCCCATAGGACCATGCTTAAGGCTCGATTTTTCGCTTTATCTCTTCGTGTTTACGTGGTATTTAATAAGCATTTAGAATTGCATATTTTCATTCATTTATTAGACATATGGATCCTGCATAATCGTAAGCCCCACATATGAGTTCTATTAGTTTCTTGGTCCCAACCTAAGTCCTGAATTTTTCGGAACCAAGACTAGGACCACTATTGAGAAATTAGAAATTTTTGGAATTCAGAAGTCCCAAATCCCGATCTGGACTCCTGATTTCCCTAAATTAATTTTAAAATTCGAGAAATTTTGGTTCCGTTCGGAATTTCGGGACCATTTTGAGATATTTTTATTTGATATTGAGACTGAGATCAGAACTTAAAATTTTCAATTTCGAGACTCGAGAGTCCTGATGTCCGAACTTGATTGGAACCAAAACAATTTGATATTTTTTAGGATTGGAACTTCAGGACCGATACCCGGTCTCATCCCGATTATCAGCTTTAAATAAAATTGAACTTGTGTCAAAAATTGTAATCATCAAAATTCGTGTATTCATAAAATATTTTAAGTTCATGCTAAAAATAAAAAATATGTAAAAAATCTGTCTATTTAAAAATTATTAACATATATTCACATTGGATAAATATTGTCATATCAACTTAGATTTTGGATAAAATTGAATTTGTATTAAAAAAATTTGAGTAATTATTAAAATTCATATATTTTACTAATATTTTAAAATTCAAATTAAAATTAAAAATAAGTGCAAAATTCATGTATTTTAAAATCATTAACCTAAAAAGTTTACAAATCAATTAATTTGATGTACGCCCGAATCACCTAACTAACTGTATATTTCAATGTAATTAGGCTTTTGTGTAACAAATATGAAAATTTTCACCCAACCACAAGGATAATTATAGCTAGCCTATATCACGTTTTTCAAATCAGGATAGATAAGGATAAACTTTATTTAGAGACCATATGAATATGATTAGCATGATAAAGAAAATGTGACACGAAGGATGACTGATCGGTACCTACCACTTTGACTTATATCTTGGACATAACCCAAGTAAAATAAGCATTGGTTTTTCATTTCACTTGATCTATGTTGTATTATGATAATATGACAAGGTAAAGTATTGAAATATTGCATGAGCATCAATATTTAATAATCCCCCTCTATCCCAATAAAGATAACACAAAATTTTTGAACATGATTATTAAAAAGAATGTATAAAGTAGTGTAAGAGTGATAAAAGTGGTAAGGTCCACACCTTTTTGAAAAAATAATTTTTACTATTTTGGAATGTGTCATTCTTAATGGAACATCCCAATAAGGAATTGTGTCAAACTTAGTGAAGGTAGTTTGCATGGAAAAAATTCAAGCACTAAAATCAAATAGTGACAAAAAAAAAAAACAGATTTGAACTATATCCAAATTAGACAAATTTTCTTAGTTTTTTAGCATGTGAACTCTTTTCAAAGTTACAATCCAATATCACATAGGATTCACAGAGCCAGAGTAGTTAACTGAGGGTTAGTTATGTGTTTAACACATGAATACACAATGCTAATCTAAATACAAAAATGTAATCAACACCACCTTTAAATGCTTACGAGTGCCTTGCCCGATAGTATATCCAGATCGGTAAGAAACTGCACTCACTGAGGCAGAAGGATGCATAAGGTATAGTCTTCAAATCTAGCTTAGCCGAGCAAAGTGTCCCGGCAGTGGGGCTAAGGATCATTATCATATGGTACATTTGGAGCAGCTGACAATAGAATATTAAGGGCATCTTGTCCATGGCTTCGAAGTTCAGCTAAAACGGAATCTGCATCAGTAAGTTGATGACATAAAGTGTTTCCAGTCAAGTCCAGATGCTCCAGACCCCCTGTAAATAAAAATACCTCAGAGATTAAAAAAAAAATGAATAGAATTTTCCAATTTTGTGGGTATAGTAGTGAGAATGTGCTTGAGGGACGCTTTCCACGAAATAGTAGATAAATAAGCCACCTTTTGAAGTTTTCAAGCTGGAGAATATTATTGATAATGATTCCATAGGCATTAAGTTATATCTTGCATCAATTGCAACAATTTTGTCAGCGTAATGAACGAGGCTTGAAATGAAGTTCGCAGTTTCAATCCCACCTTGGTTGTCACTGCAATATTCACAAAATGTCAAGTATTAACGTATATAATATATATGACTAAAGATTGTATTTGGATTGTGAATGATCCGACTTGAGAAAAGGAATAATAAGAGGTCCGTCCAAAAACACTTCAAACTCGATTCAACGTAAAGAGAAGAATTTCAAATGTATTTTATGATGAAATCATCCAAAGAACCATGATGATTTTTATTTATGGATTTCAAATCCACCCTTCAAGTCCTTAAGTTCAAATACAATATAAATAATTGAAAAGGTGACATCTTGGTGGACCTTATATTTATGTAAGCAATCTTCAATTCTTTTGATATTTCCTTGACTGCTTGAATAAAACCAGAAGAACCAAGTCCGATGTCTTCAATGTCAAGGACAGAAATGCCTGTGCACAAAATTTTTCCCAAAGGTCCCCCAATTTTACTGGAGAAACAAATAGTTATTGACTACCCAATTGGAGCTGAAACTCACTTGTAGATAAGGAAATGTCAGGGATCTTGGGCAACTTTGCAGTAAATATACCTGCCAAGCGTGTTGCTTTTAATCGAAAGTACATGTAGAGGTCTTTTCATAATTGAAAGAACTCCAAAGAGTTCAATCATTTGGTTGCATGAAATGTCACAATTCTCAAGCTTCAGATCTGTAAAGGGTACATCTCTGCCAGAGATTTCAGTGAAATAGGTGATCAGGCTCCTGAAAGAAGGCCAAAGTAAGGATATCAATCACTCCTTTCGTATGCCGAAAGATAGTATAGCTTTCGTGGCAAGGGATTTAACAAAATGTGTGGATTATTTGGTGAGTCGAGAATGGTCCCACATTGAAAAGAATTAAATATATTGAGTGGTACTTGCTGTTTGGTGGGTGGAGAATGGGTCGCTTTAAAAATAGTACTCCCTCCGTCCCGCTAAATGTGGCTACGTTTCCTTATTGGGTTGTTCCATTAAAAGTGACCACTTCTCCATAGAGGAAATAATTTTACCTTTACAATACCTCACTCCTACTTTTTTAAAACAACACTTTACTTTCTTAAACTCTGTGCCGGATCCTTTGTGGCCGCATTTAGCGGGACGGAGGGAGTAACATTTTTTGTAAATATGTGGGTTGTAATTATATGGGTTTTGTGGTGGATTGTTAGTAAGATTATGTGGGGTCATGGCCAAAAATAGGAAGGACAAACTTTTGGCGGACACTCAAAATGGAATTATATGGAACTTTTGGTGGATGGGGATAGTATTATTTTATCAGTTGTAGAGCTTAAATTAATTAGTGTGTGAACTTTGGTGAAATCACATGATATAAGGATGGAAGAAATGAGACTGCCAGCCTACCTGATTCCATCCTCAATCGAATTATCACTTAAATCAAGATTCTCCAGATTAGGCATACAAGTCAGAACGTGTCTGAGAGACCCTGCATCATCCTGTTCTAAGTTACATGACCTGGAAATCAGACGAAAAATTTAATACACCAAATGTAAAGCATGCTCTCATTGGTAAGCATTTGTTTTCTGAAGTACCTAGGAGCATTTGTGGTTCAGATATTTTTTAGAGGGAAGGAGTGTGAAGTTAGGGAAACAGACATGTATACACATGTTAAGGTTAATTACTTTTCTTTTGAATTGGTAAATGCATTAAATATTAAACACCACCTAACTGAGAACTTAAACCCTGTACCTTTGGCCTCACTCATTAAATGCAATCGCTTAACTACTTATCAATGATAAAGAGGCAATCATATGTACGATGAGAACACATAGCTATAAAAAAATCTTGAGAGTAAAAATGGGCTAGAATTAAATGTTGTAATAGTAGGTGGGAACAAATTATCCACGAAAGAGCTCCTTATCAAAAGACTGGGTAAATTCATTTTACCTTAAGTTGAGCACTCGTATTGATTGCAATGATTTGTCTATTTTCTGAGAGAAACTTGATGGTCTCCACCGAAATTGAGAAAGAAATCCTGAGATCTGTAATAACATCTAAATATCCTGCTGTTACCTCAGACCCATGAAATAGATTAAGTTAAATAGTAACCAGTAAAGTCAACTGACATTATTTTCTGATAGGTCTAGCATGAAAAGACCAGCTGAAGAATTAAGAAGGGAATTAAAAATTCCCTTAGCGAAATTTCTCCCCAGATGGTCGTCGCATAATGTTAAAGAACGCAAGGACCTGTAAAGAGTGGATGATCTTAGGTCCAAAAGAATGAATCATGTGGCATGCCAAGACGGCTGACCACTATAACAAGAAAAAGAAATAGAGAGAATCCCAAATGCTGAATCAAGTTTAGCATCTGAGCATAAGAGAGATATATAATAAGTGACTGGTATTTTACATCAGGAATTGGATTGCAATCAGAAGATACCCAGGCTACAATGCCCAAATGAATGGACCATAAGAGAAGTCATAGAATTCATGAAAACAACACCATAGACTAGAATTTCTCCAGGAGTAAATGATCGTGATGCTTTTAATGATGCAAACATAGCGAACATGTTACATAAGAGACTAAATAATGTAAAAGATGTCAAACCAGACCTTGACAAATACTGAATGCAAAAGCCAACATCTAAGTCAGACCAGGCACCTGATAAACTTTCTACTTATTTGCTAATGCCAAGTGAGGAGAAGATGTCAATATAACTGAATATAACCATTCACATATATATTTGTACCTCCCAGATGTTAAAAAAGATGTCAATCCATCTGGAATGGGAGATGAATCAGCCTGAAGAAAGCTTGATCTCTTGATCGAGAAATGTTCAACTCCATGCACTTTAAGACCCTTCATGTGTAGTGAAGCACAAATCGCATTGACAAAATCTGGAGAGAGCTTGCAATGGATAAATTCAATTGATTTCAGAGTCTCAGTACTCTGATTCAGAAGTTTACATAATCCTCCAACCTGAGAAATTGTGTTGAGCATATCAGAATGACTTGCAAAAATGTAAGAAACTGGAAATTTGATTTTTCATCTATATCTCTAGTGATGAATTCAATTATTCTATTCTATGCAACAGCATAAACAACCGCATTGCTTAGGATACAAAAAATGAACAGCTATCTAGCTCAACAATCTTTTTAGTAACAAAGAGAAAAATAATTGGAATTATATTTAGCATCATAATCTAATTATGCAGCCATATTGCAGAATGTTTAATGCTGCCAACACGGCAACACCAGTGCATTTATGAACTTTTCAAGCTGACTAGCCTTTCAGATCTCATATTCCAACTTAGAGCAAGAAATCCATATACTAGATAAGATAATTATGCTAGTGAATTTCATTATATTACACTAGAGTTGGGGCATCTCTTGGTTTGGATCAGTGTTCCAGCATACGATATCTGGAAAGTTGGAAACTACTATTCTTGTCCACAAGTTGCAGTGAACATCTCGAAAGGATGAGCATAAATTACTAATCATCCTCATTGAGTTCATGGATGTTATCAACTAAGGTAGCTAGCTTCCATATTGTGATGCTCTGGAAAAGTACAAATACTATTGGTAATTAAGAAGCATGATCTAGTTAGTTAAAAGTACACAAAACAAGCACTGGAAAAGCAAGAAGAGTCATGAATCTTCCTATTTTGGCAAAACGAAATGACATGCATGTGTGCATGGGAAACCCAATTAGATTCGCTTTTCGCATCACATTATTTCTTTGTTCATCAAAATTGGTTGCACAAAATATGAGCATAAAGAAAATGAGAAAAGAAGAGAGACTCACATGGTCATTAGATTTAATCCACCGAAGCTCCAAATATCCCAAATTACTATTTTGTAACAACCCCTGTAAGATATTGACAATATAAAAAATGGAGAAGACAATGGATACATTCACAGTAAAAAAGGTGTGATGGCGAAAAAGTCTACAAAATGAAGCTTTCTCATCTGCATACAATTAGAAATGCAACAGCAAATCCCATGCCCAGAACTAGCTCAAGATCAAGTTTTTAAGCCTACCCCTAAAAGAATTTCCACAGTTGACCAGAAAAATAAAGGAGAAAAGTAGTTGCACAATAGCTTTACACCAATGTAGAGTCATACTAGTGGAATTTTGATAATAGGACAACCTAGATTTATAATAAAAGAGGAACATTTTTTAGGCAAACTTGATCACTTATGTGTAATAAGAAACATAGACAGAATCATATACACAAGAGTTCCCCAGAAGGAATTGTTAGAGATGAATTTGACATCAAACAAAGAAGATGAATGGTTGAGAGGCTGCTGCATTTAAATGAATTTTATTGTTATTATTATTATTATTATTCTGTTTTATGTATTCTATTATTTTAGTAATGGGCTATGGGTTCTCTACCGGGCTTTCATAGTCTCATTAGAATAGAAGTCTTGTTCGTCATACAACTCATTAGTATACAGCAAGTTCTTCTCCGTACGAGAGAACTCATCTAGGATTTTATTCCTGATCAGAAAACGGAGCAGTAACTTAGGCAAAAGGGTTCTCTCTTCTGATAGTCTTTGAGATAGAGAACTTCTCCCGAATGTTTATTTCTTCTTTTTCATAAATGTTATTCTTTACAAACCCTAGTGAATTCTAGTTTTTACGTTGGGTCTCTGAAACAATGAAAATCAAGAGTTGCGAGAGGACTTACATATGACAGATGCAGTGACATTCAACTAATAAACATATGAATAGAAAACTTACACAAGTTTCGGTAGTACATAATGCATTTGGAAGCCTTAGCCGTCTGTAATAAGAACAAATGCCACTTAAAAAGTCAAGCCTCCTAATATTACATCAGAGAATAAAAGATGCTTTAACTAGACACCAGGGAAGAAGAAGAAAATAGATTGCTTGCAGTAAGCTTGTCCAATAGTAAGAGCATGAGGCAAAAAGCTCCACAATCTGAAGCAGTATGATAGAGCAAAGGCATACAGAAAATAAAAAGTGACATTACTGAATGATAATAATATAGATTGAGCCTACGGCAAGCCATCCCAAATTCAAATAACAACAAAATATAAGGAAATCATAAATAATAACTAATTCAGTGATTAACTCCACGCTTTCTACGAGCATAAACAACCCACGGCCGCTGTACGCTATCAGAGTTATTTGGCTGAAGGTAAAAACAAGAAAAGTAATGCATGGTTTGTGAATCATAGAATGCTACCTGACATAAACTCCAAACTGCTTGCAGTGATGAAAGAACTTGAGGGAGTCGGGTGACAATTTATTTAAATAATCCTTGCAACCAATGTGCTCCAGAAAAACATCTTCATATATAAAAAAATAATGCTTCAGATTATGTTCCATGTACTCATAGATTTCTCAACTAGTGACATTTTTTCTTTTTTCTATTGAGGACATCTTATACTAATATTTCTTCAATACATTTTGAGATGAGAGGAGATGTAACATAATCAGAATATACACTTACCAGAAAACCAAGACAAGAAAATTTTGTCCATGCTTATGACATAATATCAAGGCACTAAAAATGTGGAAAAAATACATTTGCAAACTAAGAAAACTATGTTTTAAAATTTTGCAATTATTTTATAGTAATGAAGTTTCTCACTTATTGCTGCAAATCTTAATCAAACCATCATCCACTTAGTACAATTCTTTCCTATTGTAATGATGATTCTACACCTAGCTTGAACAGCATGGCTATATAAAAAAAATCAAATGAAGTAATATTGATTAACCTGGAATGCGTATCTCCCCAATAGAACCATCATAAGAAGGAAGCAAAGCTGTTTCAGCTATGGCATCAACACAACTAGGAGTAAGAGCAACGTCAGCTCTCCATAATCATGTAATAGACCACAACACGTTATATGATTCAAAACATTTTGGTCATTGGACATACTCTTGCAAATGTGCCTCCCAGTACTTCTGCTGCCAATCACCGAGTGACTCGTACTTCTCTTTATTTCTATCAGGCCAAGCCGTAGCCTGCTTCTGCTGACCAAGATTAGGCCAACGCACTCTGTATAGTGCATGCCATGTTGTATCTAAAATGTTGTATCTGTATAAATAACAAACTAATACTTACACTTGAGCAAGTTAATTCCCCTAAAACATTTATAAGTACTTTGAAATGCTGAAAGAGCCTTTCTTGCAAACCTTCTACGTTTTCGACAGTCACTAGTATGCTCGTAAGCTTGATCTCTGCAATAGATAAAGTTTGGTGGCCTGTATCGAGAAAAGGCTGGTTACGCATTGGTTACATTCATATATAATTCAATATGCTATAAGATGAGTTTTGCATAGCATCACAAGCTGCCATTCTATTCATAGATCTAATAAGACTTCCTTGTTTCCAAATGATAGCGGATGTTCTCCTTATTGTGTTTATCTTCGTGGGGATTGAGCTATCCTGAATTATTAGTCTGGTTATTAGTTTATATTTTAAAATTGGATTACATTAAATTTGAAATTACAACGCCGCGTCATGGATGACTCGAACCCGAGACCTATTGCCTCGGGCATTAACCCCCTACCACTAAGCTAGTGAGTGTCTACAACCAGATAAGATGACAGTTCTGGAAGATATCTGAACTCTTTTTTGCTTGGAGCTATGTATTCCCCCACTCAATTGAGTCTATCATTTATTACTAGTATTGAGTCTTAGTTATTTGTTAGACCTATGAGCTTAGGTCTATGCTTTATCATTTATAGAGAGCCCTTCATTGGGTTAGGAGAGGAAGGATAGGAGAACAGCTACTTATTGTAGGCCTCGGTTGAGGATAAATTCATTATATTAATATTTTTTGAGTCATTGATCACCTATTCTCCATCAAATTGGTGCTGTGAACGTGGATATGAACTTGACCAGATTCCATGAACTAATAATGGTGTGCTGAAAAGGACAGGCATGAACACCTTGTTTTGAACTAATGGCAAATGACAACCTGAAGTACTGTGAAACTATAAGGTTTCACATTATCATAAGATAATTAAAGTTTTAAAATGAAGTTCTTGTAATTATTATACTTCAAACTTCTACAGGCCATTTCTTAGTTCTCAAAAAATCGCACATTATATGGAAACATATATCACTATGTGTCCAAGCATCATAAACATTCATTGCTCCCCAATTTCATTTATGTTCCTTCATTCAAGCTATGCATCACAAATAGCTCTGGACTCACAAATTTTCTTGCAACTTCTGCAATGCCAATGGCGGCAACCGCGGCAATAATCCATCAAGCAATTCCTCCGGCAGTTCATAAATAACCGATATAATATCCTTGTTACAGTCCCCTGCAACATTAGCAGCAAAAGAGAGATGCATCAAAACCCCATGAACAATAGCATCATATTATTCAACATAAAGATTGGAAAACCCACACAAAGTATAGATGTAATTCTCAACGCCAATGAAATATAAGTTGATAGTTACAAAGGAAATATGCATCAAAACCCCATGGAGATAACATCATATTCTTCAACATAAAGATTGGAAAACCCACACAAAGTATATATGTGGTTCTCTTCTCCAATGAAATATAACTATTACTTACCTTGGAGAAGTTCATCGGCAATGATGGAAATGCATAAATCAACTAATCTTGGCACTCTAAGTCCACCCATTCTTGGTATTAATTGCTGTGAGTTGAAATTTCACCTAAATTCCAGCGGAGAAGCACGGGGGCGTGGCCGTAGATGGAAGTGGGAAACATGTGTTGCTATTTGCACCAGTGAACCTTTCAAATACACACCCTTAAAATATTGAGAAGGTTCAGAGAGAAAACTCAAAATGTCAGTCTATTCTATACTTGTAAATTCATCAACTACATTAACATTATGACTTTGTCCACCCCACTTTTAGAAATCCAACCTCCAAATTATTCACTTTTTGTAATACCCCATAACCAGTATAGAAAGAATTATCGAGATTCATTATTGAATAGGGTATCACATCCGTAGAAATTTAAAACTCCATAATTGAGTAACACTTGAAATGCTCGAATTATATTCAATCTTGGTTGTTTGAAAGAAATTGAAATTTATTATTAATTTATTACTATTGGGCTTTAAATTATTAAGCAACAAAGACATTTTATTGATAAATACAATGTTGTAAAAAACGTTTTTGAGGCCCGTCTTGAGGCCAGCCTTTGAACGCCTTTTGGGTATGAATTGTATCATTCATACGTGATATTTCATTTTATTAAACTGTACGTGCGTATGAATCGTATGAATGAATATTATTCATACCTTTCATACCATTCGTATCATTCATACAATTAAAATTAAATATAAGCGAATTTATGGTAATTCACATTCAAAATAACTATAATTTAAATAGTTTTATGTTTGTGGCTATTATTTATCTTTTATAATCTTTTTTGGCTAATTTGCATAATTAACACTTTAATTGGCAACACATCAGATGGCTTGTTGGCTTCAGCCCAACTACATTTTATTTTCTTATTCTGTCACAAATCACCTTACTTTTAAACCTTTGCAACAACAAAAAAAGAAAGGATGGGAGAAAGAGCATCCAACGAAACATCCTCGACTATCATCACCAAATTAGGGATGTTAATCGGGTTAACTCACTTAGGTTATCAGGTTATTCGGTTCGGGCTAAATCGAATTGAAATTTTTTCAGGTTGAAAATTTACAACTCTAACCCTAAATTTTCGGTTTTTGGGCTAGCCCACTGGGTCAATTGGGCTAGTATATTTATGAAAATGTTTAACATGTATGTATATTTTTTATAAATTTATATTTAAAAAATATAATAAATAAAATAAAATTTTAAACATAGTTAAATATTTAAATTAAATATGAATAAATTTAAAGAGAAAATATAATGATATTATACCCGAATTGTGTCATAATTTTTTTTTAAGTAATTGATTAATTGATGTGTATGACAAATATATTTTTTGCATAAAAAATCAAATATATTATTCATATAATTATTATTTAATTTTTTCATTCGGTTAATCGGGTCAACCCACTCGGTTTTCGAGCTAACCCTTATTGGGTTCGGGTTGTTTTCGGTCCAACCCGCTCGGGCTAAAAAATGTTTCGGGTCATAAATTTTCAATCCTAATCCTCTTCAGTTTCAGGTTAGTCTTTGGGCCAACCCACACTTTCGGGCCGATTGACATCCCTACATCTAATCTTTTTAATTACTGAACCAAGTAATAAACACAACTTTGAAGAAATCTTTTACAGTATGTTCTTACATTTTTAAGCAGCATAGTGAGCTTTAGTTTAGTGTAATCTAACGCAAAAATAAAAACTGAGTCTTACAGTAAGAATTCAACCACAACTTCATTAATGTCATTTCATCTGCAAAATTCAACAATTATGTTGAGCTGTGAAATAAAAGGGATTAATCCTTCACTAAACCTAATTAAGTTATTGCCTTATAAATCAAAACAAAATTTAACTAAGAAAAAAGAAAAAAAATTGGATGAAAGAATGCATGTGCTGAGGTGGTCCTGCTACGACCTCAACGGGACATGGTGTAATGCTCGACGGAGGAGAACTTGAAGTAGTTCAACCCCTCCTGCTATTGCAGTGGCAGCGCTGCTGCCCTCGACGGAGCCACGAAGGCAGCGACAATAACCTGGGAAGCGGATGCAGACGCGGTGGAGGCTGATACGGTCGGTTGAGGTTGGCTGCGGTGGCTGTGCAGGCGACAGTGTCGCGACGCTACAGTGGTGCAACCGCCAAAGCACCTCGAGTCGTCGGAAAAGAGAGGGAGGGAGAGAGAGACTTTCGGAAATTGAAATAAAAATTGGGGAATTCTCCCTACGTCCATTTCTTTGCCTAAATTGAGGGTATATCAGCTGAATTTCAAGGAAATTTTTACCGGAATCGGTGATGGAGAGAAAGTGATCTAAGACTGCTATGCGAGAGATAAGTAGGGAAAAAGAATAAGAAATACCTGAGAATAGGGAATTGACGTTGGGACTGAAGGCGGGATGACGACGTCGGTGCTTTCATCGAAGGAGGCGGCGAGAAGAAGAAGAAGAAGCGTTCCACTTATTTTTCATTTCTGCTGAATAAATTATGAGAGAGAGAAATTTGATAGGATAAAAATCTGAAATATAAATTATATCAGGGCCGGATCGGATTAAGGGTCGGGTTATGTTAAATGAAACGGGCCGATGTAATTTAATTAATATGGGCCGAGTAAAACAGAGCCCATTAAGGAATCCAATGGTTGGGCTAAGCCCAATTAAGAAATAGTTTATATCCAAATGAGATAATGAGTTGGGTCAATTTTTAAGTATTTCTTTTAGGCTACTTAATTGTAATTTTAAACATAGTCACCATTTTACTTTTCATAGCCCCAAATATTAATTAAATAAATTATTTATTTGAAATCCCTGTTTTGCCCATAACCAAAATTGTTCTCCAAACACTTCAACAAAATAACTAGAGACCCTTGACTAAGAATAGTAAATTACAATCTCTCTTTTTCTAACGTAGTCGGGTAATATTGAAATTGAAACAAAAGTCATTATCACAAAATTCATTTGGTGAATTTTGAGATATAATCAATGGCTATATTTTGTTTAGCAGGTAAATACTTGTGGTGGTGTTTTTTATTGCTTGAACAATGCCTCAAAATTGAATCTTTGTTTTCATTTTTTTCTATACATTTTCTTTCTTGAATTTCTTAAAGTTTATTTAATTTGCACATCAAAGAGGTATTATGTGGTGTTTTTGTAGAAGAGGAAGAAAAATTAATACTCCCTCCGTCCCACTTAAGTTGGGGCGTATTCCTTTTTGGGCCGTCCCAACAAAGTTGAGTCGTTCCTTTTTAGAACACCTTTATTACACACACAAATTTAAATAATATATATTTCTATCACCACTTTATACTCATTTTCAACTCATCATAACACTTCTTAATTACTGTACCGAAAAGAAATGTTCCAACTTAAGTGGGACGGAGGGAGTATTATTTTAACCAGAAACTCAGACACATCAAATAATGGTTTTAAAATTCCAGATTAAAAACAAGTTTGCAAATATTTGAATTTCAAAATAATTTTTTATTAAAAAAAGCTAATTCAAAACAAAAATGATCTCTCCTCTTTAATTTTGTGGTGTGGGTACTGTCGTGCAGGGGTGGAGCTAGGGGGTGTTAGGGTCGGCTGAAGCACCACCCATCCAAAAATTTATTTATTTTTTAGTTTTTACCGTGGATAAATTTTTGACATAGCACCATTAGTCGCTGCATGAATAACTCCCCTACCACTCTACTAATTTAAGAATTGGTCGCATTGAATCATTAATCGTCTCGCCGGTTAGTAGCATGACTGTATATGATTTAAATAAAAAGAAAAGCAATACATTGTGATATAAGGGAGATGTTAAAAGTGATAACGTGATGGTAGGGCTGTTAACCAACAAAGCTACTCGCGAGCTATTCGAAACTCGATTAAAAAAAAGTTCATTTGGAGCTCGACTCGACACTAAATGAGCCGAACTTGAGCATGATTTCAAGCTCAATAATTTTATCGAGCATGTGTCGGTTTTAGTTTGTTTATTCACGACCAAGTTTAATTGAGCATTTAATTAGTCGAGACTTGAGTTAAAATAAATAATTTTCAAAAAATAAAAATTTATACAAGTTCGTGTTCAAGTTCGAGCTCGAGTTTGAAAACTATTAATATGAATATCAAACGAGCCGAGCTCGAGCTCGAGCTAGCTCTAAAACAATCTTATCGAACATCCCACGAGCCGAGCTCGAGCTGAATTCGAACTCGATAATTACATTTCGAACCGAGCTCAAATAATATATCAAAAGTTTGAGCCAATCTCAACTACCATAATATTCTAAACAAGCCGAGCATGGCAGTATTCGTCTTGGCTCCACTCATTTACATATTTACGCCTTTACGTGGCAAACCACTATTCGTGGAGCAAATATAGTGAAGCGCCCCTGAAGAAAAGAATTGATTTTTAAAGCTTGTAACATATGATGTATAGCACTACTATTAATTCACGCTATATCATTTACCTTGTGCTATATATTGTCACATCTTTTGGTTCCATGTTTGAACGAGTAACAATTCAGATATCATATCCTAGTGTAGATGCAATGTATACACTTGGGTCCTACCATTTATTAACATAGTACTCCTTTTCTTGAAGTTTTCTCTTATGTGGATTTTAGGTGGCTACAGGGATATAATAGGACTTTTATTTATATATTCTATTTTTATTTATATAAGGGGCTATGGAAAGTAAACTCGGGGCTATGAATAAAATCACCCTAAAATTAATTATCTTTGGGTTTAATTAAAATTTTGGATTTGACTTTGTTGTAATTTATCTTCAATTATATCGATTGAATTTTGCAAAATATCAAGAGATATGAGAAAATTGATAAAAGGGGAGAAAGAAACTGCTGAGAAACGAAATATTTATGTATTTAACGTTTGCACCATTTATATAATATGGTTTGACAAAACATCTACAAAGTAAAATAATAAACATATATTCTAATATTAATATTCACATAATAATATTATTTATAACACTCTAATTGATTTTACTATGTGATGTACATACCTCGTTAAAAGTCCATATGCGATAACATTAGTCAAGGAAAAGAGTAAATGTCATACGCATATATACATGTATTTTTTGTTAGTTCATTAAAAACATTTACCAAGAAAACTCAATGAGAAAAACTTGGTATGAAAAAAAAGAGTACAACAAAAGTAATATTTAAGGCGTAATGTAGACAATTCACGTCTAATTCTTAAGCTTATTTTGGAATACGTGTATCTCTTGAAAATGATAATCTTGCTGGTCTACACATTCAAATAGTATTATAAACATATTTAAGGCATAATGTGTCTCCCAGCTGTTTTGTTGTCAATCACCGACTCACTCGTACTTTTCTTTATTTCTATCAAGCCAAGCTGCAGCCTGCTTCTGCTGACCAAGATTAGGCCAACACACTTTGTATGGTGCACGTCCTGTGGTATCTAAAATGTAGTATCTGTATAAATAACAAACTAATACATACACTTGGACAAGTTAATTCGCCTAAAACATTTTTAAGTACTTTGAAATGCTAAATGCGCCTTTCTTGCAAACCTTTTACGTTTTTGACAGTCACTAGTATGCTTGTAAGCTTGATCTTTGCTATAAATAAAGTTTGGTGGCCTGTATCTAGAAAAAAGAGGCAAGGAGTGGAGAAAACATTATTCACTTTTTGTTAATACCCCATAACCAGTATAGAAAGAATTATCGAGTTTTATCATTGAATAGGGTATCACATCCGTAGAAATTTAAAACTCCCTAATTGATTAATAGTTGAAATGCTCGAATTATATTCGATCTTGGTTGTTTGAACGAAATTGAAATTTATTATTATTATTAGGCTTTAAATTATTAAGCAACAAAGACATTCTATTGATAAATACTATTGAGCCCAATATATTAGACAATTGCCAAATAATAAATGAAGCTCAATGTGAAGTGAAACTTCAATATCAATCTCCCAATAATGAAGTCTAATACAGATGGATTGTTGGCTTCCGACCACCAACATTTTATTTTCTTATTCTGCCACAAGTTACGTTACCTTTAAACCTTTGCAACAAAAAAATAAAGAAAGATAAGAAGCAAAAGAAAAGAAAGGAGGGGAAAAAGAGCAACCAACGAAACATCCTCAACTATCATCATTTATCCTTTTTTATTACTGAACCAAGTAGGTAATAAACACAACTTTGAAGATTTCTTTTGCAGTTTGTTCTTAATAATTATCATTGGAGTACCGCATGTCAATCTCAATTTCTATAGTAGTATAGACCAACATTTTGTGTAGCATGAAATTAAACAATGATATACTTAAATATCATCCCTTTGTCTCATTCAAGAAGAAAAATAATATAACTTTGCTAGCAAGCTAATTTTGAACATTGTATCAGACTCGATAAACTAGTGCTTATAGCTCTTCAAAATAAAGAACTTATAGTTCAATATTATTTTGTTATTTTATTTTAGTCTTATTGAGTATATTTATGACTTGTTTGATAGTTTAGTTAGATTTAATCAGGTTATGTTAAAATTTAACTTGAAGGAAAGATAAAATGAAACATTGATATAATTTTGGATATAATTTTGGTGTTTGATAGAAAATTTATGAAATTCGTGCATTAGTTAGGTTATGTGTAAAATTATATTTTTATCCCTGTGAATAACACAAAGAAAATTATCAAAATAAATCCACAAAGAAAATAAATATATTTTTCCTTCTTCAAATGTGCCCAAAATTATCATAATCAATCAGATTGTTCTCATCCTTAATCACATCCACCTTACAATTAATGTCCATATTTTTCATTCTTCTTTTAATTTTCGAAAGGAAGACCAAAGAATCCGCCTAGGAATAGTGGAATTTGACAAAAAAAAAACAATTTTGTTGGAGCGGAGGCAATTTGCTAAGACATTCTTCTGGGCATTCTTCTAGGAGGCAGAGTGGTGGCAATTTGACAAATTTTGGTTAAAGTTCTTCTCGGCGTAGAATCTGTCAAATTTTGAGAGTAGAATCTAGCAAATGAATAGATCTTGTGGAGCGGAGGAAATTTGGTGGAGCAGAGACAATTTTGGTGGGCGTTCACAGAGTTTTTACAGAGGAAACAGTGAATTTGCACATGCGGCCAAATTGCAGAGGAGATTTGCGAGGGAGATGTATAACAAGATGATTTGTAGAGGGGTGATTTTCATCAGGAAGAAGACGGAGATATTTGCGTAGTAGGTGGTGGAGTTGAAGAGGCAGCGACGACTAACGACGCTGTGGGGAACGACGCTGTGGGGAAGAGAAGATAAAGAACATGAGGAGAGATGATAAGTTTTGGTGGATGAGATGAAAGAGGCTAATTTTTGGAAGTCACACTCAAACTTGGACTATTGATGGCTGTTATGTGATAATTAAACCTTCAGTACGTGACGTTGTTTAGACCAGACCTACTGTCCGATAAAGGGACTCAGTAACGGGTACGAAAAATATTTCCAGCTGATATACTTCCAACTTATTTTATTTAATTGCTCGCAAGAGAACGAGTTCGTTATAGATTAATAAGTTGACCCTAAGTCGTATTCTCAAGGAAGTGTAAGCAGATCACTTGACTAATAATTAGAGAGATTTAAGCTTTCTGAAAAACAGATTACTATTTGTGACAGACCAGATCGATAACCAAATCGATCTCGTTCTGTCCAGACAGAATCTCTCGAGTGAATAACGCTAAGTTGAGATCAAGAGTTATCTTATTCTCTAGCAGAGCGTTGTGTGAGGAAAAATGGTGGACTTAGTCAGTGCTCTTTGTTTAGAAAACATTTACAAAAGTTTAACCAAGTATTTAGCAGATTGATTAAGAATGCAGTTTTGAATGAGAGTGAATGTTAGTGAATAAAACAACTGGAATCAAGAATGCAGAAAGTAAATAACACAGTTGTTTTTACGTGGTTCGGGAAACCCCCTACGTCCACGGTCTAATCCAAACTAGATTAGATATCCACTACTAGGATACTCTTCTTGTTTATACTCGCTGAGTACGAGCCACAAGTTTCGAACACAACCTGGTTGAAGCTTATGCACGAATAAGGGTCGTGTCCCTTTACAACTTACAGAAAACTACTGTAACTGGATCTCTTCACGTTAATCCACTAGAAAACTACTAGCTAGCGAAGATCTCCTTCCTTCTTTCTCGATAAGACAGACTTAAATCGAGTTGATGTGATTTCGATCACGAACGGCTCAGAATACGATCTGGTGAGTAAAAATCTTCTCTAGTAAATACTTCGATAGATGAGATGATTTCTGGGCAGAGTGACAACTTGTTAACCGTAGATGATAATCTTGTGTGTATCTCACCTTCTGCCAGTCTTTGTTCCGAGTTTTTATAGGTGTAGAATTTGAAATTATAACCGTTGTGCTTGATTGATTCGAAGTAAATGTGATTTCACCAATCAATGATAGTGAATCCCTAATTTGTCTCCTCTTGCCTTCTGAAAAGGTTGACAGAATCTTCTAAATATGGTAAGCAGATCTTTTGACAGATACTACTTTCCTTCTTCTTGTCTTGATTGATTTTCTTCCTTCGATGGTATGAATGACGTAGCACAAGTTTTGGGATTCACCAACATTTAGTCTGATATCATTTGGTTTCAACACTTAAATGTCGATTTGGTCGCAGCAGATTGATATCGATCTGGTCGCAGTCGATTGATATCGATCTGGTCGAAAAATAAGTTGACATCGATATGGTCATAGTTGATCTGGTCGAAGAACAAGTTGACATCGATCTGGTCATAGTTGACCTGGTCGAATAGAGAGTATGCTTCAAAGCATGGTTGATTCTTCTGAGTGTTCTGGTAAAAACAGATTATTATTCGGATGGATCTTCTGCTTGCTTCAGTCTGCTTTATCGATCTGGTCCTATTGACTAGGAGAAAGACAGAATGACTTCTATAGGATGAAATCCTTTAGGAGTTAAGTCATTTCGTAGACAGAACTAGGATCTGTTCTCCTATCAGATACACTTTAAATTTTAGTGTTCTGGTACATATAGAACAGATTGAGGTCTAACAGAACATGAATAAATCTAAGTGTATTTACGAGAGAACATCATCAAAACTAATTTATTTGTGAGGTTCCCAACAAGAAGAGGTTTTGATTTTTAACTAATCCAATTAATATATCTAGGCGAATTAAATTAATGAATTTAAAATACGAATTACCTAGGCGAAAATTAATAAAGCAATTAAATCCTAAATCTAAGAACGAAGAATTAAAGAAACTGAATTTAAACATGCCTTGAATTGATTAATTAATATGATCGAAAGGTTTGGATTAACGAATTGTGAATTAATCAAGAAAAGAACAAGAAGAAAAGAAATCATAAAGCAATAAAGAAAGCAGTAAAAGAACTCACGAATTGAAAGGACTAATAATGCATTAAGAACTCCGGGTTTGAATCACGAATGAATCCACAACGAAATTGAAAAACGAACAACGGAATAGAAATCTAGACTAATAGTGTTTTCTCTCGTGGTCTAAACCCTAGATTAAAAGTAAAAACGTGAAGTGGAAGTCGTCCCCTCGTATATTGCGCGTGGAGTTTTAAATAGAAAAAGGGAAATCCGTCGAGCTAGCGAGCGCTAGGGGGATAGCGCTCGCTAGCTTGGCTCTCTGATATTTCTTCCAGCGCCAAGGGGTAGCGCTTGCTGGGGGGTAGCGAGCGCTACCCCAACGTTCTGTCCGTAGTGATCTCCCAGGGGCCAGCGACCGCTAGGGGGTAGCAGTCGCTAGGCCTTAATTCTGCCTGGTTCAGTTCTTTGACCTAGCGAGCGCTAGGGGCTAGCGCCCGCTAGGTCCATCTTTGGCCAAGCACACAATTTGCCATTTTCTTCGTCTTTTCATCTCGTTTCTCTTGTCAAGCCTCGTTAACCATTTTTGTCGATTTTCACCTACAATGTAGCATATAGAAAACCAAAACATCAACTTGAACGACAAACATAAGCATTATGAGACCATAAACACAATGGAAACGAGACCATAACGTATAAAACAACCTTCCCACACACAATACCTTGCTTGTCCTCAAACAAGTCTAAGCTCAACAAAATACGGAGATTTCAAAACAAGAAGCAAGTTTAATTATGCAACAACAATCAAATTCATCACGAGTTCACGGAAGGGATAATAAGACTACACATCAATCACCATTACGTGTTTCCCTCGAAGGTGCAACTTCAATCCGATCAAACTCAGTAACATGCAAATCTGATTTTTTAATTACTCAAAAGCTAGACTTTGAATTTTTATCTTTTCAAACCATTTTTAAGAATCAAACCGCACATAATTTTTTGTGATATATAGAACATTAGTCACTAGGTGTGATCTTCGGCATAAACCGAATATCCTAGTGTGGTTTCCCATACCCATTCCTCGAATTCAAGATTTCTTAAAGGAAGAGGGGTAGAGTTCTTATCACCTATTCAAACAGTTCAAGCGATTCAATAACGATTTTTAAGGGCCATTCGAGCCAAATTTTTGGAAAGAATGGGTTATATGGCCAAAAGTCACGAGATATGAACATTTAGAGGTTATCTAAAGTGTTCTCGTGTGGTTTCCCATGCTCATGGTTTCCAGAGGAGCAGAAGCCTCCCAACTCAATCTCACACTTGACAAAATAAACACCATTAACAACCAAGTCTAGCCATTAAGCAATCTTATACCAAATGCACAAGTTACGAACTATCACATCAATCCATCACAAAATCGAGTGCCCCACGATAATTATAATCAAAATGTAATGCTCATTACCCAATCATCAACTTACAATGTCAATTCATGTCGTCAAGCATAATTAACATGTTTCTCATCAAAATTAATCACTAATCCTATTAAGCTCCAAATTGCAAGTGGACAAACAAGAGTAAACAACTACACACTTCAAAAAAAAAAATACGCCGCATGCTGTAGATAAATTCATACCTACCCCCCTCATGAAAGAAATAAGCAATGTCCTCATTGCTACAATAAAAATAAAAGAGAGGAAAGGAACTACCCGATTCGGGATGACGCGGCAGTGATGGAGTGTGATCAACTAGTATAGGGATGCAAACCTGAAAGAGAAACACCAACAAGCAAAGAAAACAGCCACAAAAGGAAATAACTAAATGAAAACAACCCGGACACACACGAAAAATAAAAAGAAAGGAAAACATACTAAACAGCAGTGTGAAGTCACTGCTGATCTGGTGGTGGAGGAGGATCAAAGAGAGCCCAGCTCAACCATTGTGCATTTACTTCGGCAATCCGGCGGTTGTTTTTGACAACCTGTTGCTCTATCCTCTGCTGACTCGCTGTCATCGAGGTGCTGTACCCTCCAAAGTCATGGTAGAGAGTACGAGCCGTGGAGGGTTAATAACGCCGAATGAAGTGCGCTGAAAATTTCGCCGGAAAGTAGTGGTGGCGGCAGCGAGCAGGTGGCGTCCGGCGTTGGTGGAAGGAGTCTCCGATGGGTGGAAATGAGTGGTTGTGGAATTGGGTGAGAGAGATGGTGGATGGCAAAATCAAAGAGGGAAAGGTGGAATGATTGTGAAATTTTAATGGAGGGTTTGGGAGAGGTGTGCGTCGGGTGAGAGGGAAGAAAAGGGAAATATGATTTTTGGGATAAGATCTGTGTGGAGGAAGGGAGAAAAAGAGGTGTGGGATAAAGGAAGTATAAATATGGTTTCGCAGGGGGTAACGACTGCTAAGGGGGGTAGCGGTCACTACTCTTGTGTGCTTGAGGGCTGGGATCAGCCGATGGCTAATGATTGCTCCGACCTCAGCTTCTGATCTGAAGCTCTCTTCCAAGCTGGAATCCTGCACAATAGAGACCTCGGCAAAAGTATCAACAGAATCAATAAATGCACAATCTTTAATGGAACTAACAGAGGTCATAGCCTTTTGCTTATGCACAAAAAACGAAACTGACTCTCCTAACACTGACATCTTAATATTACCATTCTTAACATCAATCGAAGTGTTAGTAGTCGCCATAAAAGGTCTACCTAGAAACAAAGTATGATCACGCTCATTCTCATGCACATGACCTATCTCAAGAGCAACGAAATTCATAGGAACAATCAATCCACCAACACTAACTAGAATATTCTCAATAATACCTCTAGGATATCTAACAGAACGATCAGCTAACTGCAAACTCATGCGAGTGGGTTTCAACTCTCCTAACTCTAATTCTTTAAAAATTGAATACGACATAAGATTAATACCATCACCTGAATCAAGCATGCCTGTAACAGTCTTACCATTCCCAAGAGCTATAGTGATAACGAAGCTACCTGGATCTCGCAGTTTCTGAGGAAGAGGCTGCTGCATGATAGAGCTGGCTACCTCGGACACCATGACGGACTCGTCGTCTGCAAATCTCCTCTTCTTGGAGGCAAGCTCCTTGAAGAACTTGAGATAGGAAGGAACATTTTGAATGACCTTCAATAGGGGTAGATTCACATGCACTTGAGAAAGCATTTTGTAAAAGTCATTGAATTGTTGTTCCAGCTTCTCATTCCTTAGTCTGCTCGGGAAGGGAATTGGTGTCTTGTACGGGTTGGCCGCCTTGTGCAACTGAATAGCTGGCTGCTCCGATTCCATCTCCTTTTCCTTCTCCTTCTCCTCCTTGTCTTCCTCAACTTCCGGGAGCTCCAGTTTGTTATCCACATGTTTGCCACTACGTAGAACAGTAATAGCTTGCACTTGATGTGGCGAATGTCCCTGTCCTGGTATCCTTCCTGATTCATAGCTCAAGATATTTACCCCACTTGATTCTCGAGGCGCTTGATAGTAGCCTCTTGAGCCTCTCGAGCCAGTTTGCTCTCCTGCATGAAAGCTGCAAGACTGTCCTCTAGAGACGATTTAGGCTGAGCCGGTCGCGGTGTAGATGGGAACTGTGGCTGGAACTGAGGTCCCGACTGCTGAAACTGAGGCAGCGGTGGCTGATGGTAAGGAGGTGGCGGCTGCTGATAAGGTGGAGGAGGTGGATATACCCTAACTGAGATGGGTAATAAGGCTGCTGTGGATAATACCCCTGTTGCGGTGGGTAGTACTGCTGTGGGGCTGCTCGTCGGACAGGGAAGTTCGAAATCAGCCCTTGACTCGGCCCCTTCCATGTAGAGTTGTTCTGGGCTATCCATCCTGAAGTCTGCTGAGCTGGATGCTGCTCGAATGGCGGGCGCGGCGGGAAGCCTCGTGCAGCATTGACTTCCGCCTCTCCTTCATAAGTCATCTTTGCCATCCTGGTGCATTGATCTTCATTATCTGTCAGATCACCACAAATCAGGCACGACTCAGATGTGGGCTTGTGCTTCGCTATTGCAGGGGGCTTACTCATCTTCAACTCTTGGAGTTCTCGCATCATATCGGTCATCTGCTTCTTGAGGTCTGGGCTGACTCCAATCTCTCAGACTTCCACTCTCTTGGATCGACAAATTTTCTGCTGCGAATTAGTGGCTAGCGTCTCGAAAATCTCAATTGCTTCATCGGTTGTCTTCTCAGATATATTTCCCCCAGCTACCGTATCCACTATGAACTGATAAGTGTGCTGCATCTCATTGTAGAAAATCTGCCAAAGAAGTTCAGACACAATCTGATGGTGCGGGCACTGTTGCTGCAGCTCTCTGAATCTGTCTAGGGCCTCGTGAAAAGGCTTGTTAGGCTCCTGAGCAAACTGCATGATCTGAAGTCGGATCTGCTGCGTCTTATGGTTTAGATAGTACTTGAGCAGAAACGTAGTACTCACCGCCTTCCAATTAGGTAACGATCTTGCTGGAAGGGAGAGATACCATGAGTTCGCTCTATCCTTGAGTGAATCGGGGAAGCACTTCCTGAGCAGCTCGTCCTCGGTGATAGTCTGGAGTGGAATAGACTGGACAGCTGTGCAAAATTCCCTGATGAATAGGAGTGCGTCTTCGTTAGGTAGCCCGTAGAACGATGGAAGCAAATTGATGTGGTTATGCTTCAATTCATAGTTCCTCCCCGCAGCCGAGAGCACGATGGCGAATGCGGTAATGCCATATGTCGGCCTGGCAAAGTCTCTGAGTTTCCTAGGGGCTTCGTCTTCCTCGGCCATTATTACTAGTTCTTCTTCAAATAATGATGCGAGGTTGACAACGTCCCTAAATCGCTCCTCAAGCACGACTTCTCTTCTATTGATGTAGTCAACGTAGGGCACCAACTTTTGTCTCAAGCTTCGGCGACCTAGCATACACAAACCAAAAGAAGATCAAACGCACCTTGCGGGAGCAAAGGAATAAACAAACAAAAGTAAAAGACAAAATTAAAAATAAAATAAAAAGTAACGCAAATAAATGCCTAAAGCCTTCCCCGACAAAGGCGCCAAAATTTGTTATGTGATAATTAAACCTTCAATTCGTGGCGTTGTTTAGACCAGACCCACTGTCCGATAAAGGGACTCAGTAACAGGTACGAGGAATATTTCCAGCTGATATACTTCCAACTTATTTTATTTAATTGCTCGCAAGAGAACGAGTTCGTTATAGATTAATAAGTTGACCCTAAGTCGTATTCTCAAGGAAAGCTAAACAGAGCTTTATCTATGTTACAAAACATAAAGCAATTAAAAAAGAAGGGGTTTTGATTTTTAACTAATCTAATTAATCTATCTAGGCGAATTAAATTAAAGAATTTAAAATACGAATTACCTAGGCGAAAATTAATAAAGCAATTAAATCCTAAATCTAAGAACGAAGAATTAAAGAAACTGAATTTAAACATGCCTTGAATTGATTAATTAACATGATCGAAAAGTTTGGATTAACGAATTGTGAATTAATCAAGAAAAGAATAAGAAGAAAAGAAATCATAAAGCAATAAAGAAAGCAGTAAAAGAACTCACGAATTGAAAGGACTAATAATGCATTAAGAACTCTGTAATTGAATCACGAACGAATCCACAATGAAATTAAAAAACGAACAACGGAATAGAAATCTAGACTAATAGTGTTTTCTCTCGTGGTCTAAACCCTAGATTTAAAGTAAAAACGTGAAGTGAAAGTCTTCCCCTCGTATATCGCGCGTGGAGGTTTAAATAGAAAAAGGAAAATCCGTCGAGCTAGCGAGCGCTAGGGGGATAGCGCTCACTAGTTTGGCTCTCTGATATTTCTTCCAGCGCCAAGGGGTAGCGCTCGCTGGGGTGTAGTGAGCGCTACCCCAACGTTCTGTCCGTAGTGATCTTCCATGGGCCAGCGACCGCTAGGGGGTAGTTTATGAATATTTCTCTTTGCATAATTGTCCAAGCCAGCTTCATTCCTCTCTTTTGTTGTATAGTCTCTAAGGTTCTTGAGAACCTTTTCATAGACTAGAGCAGCTTTTGGTCATTTACCTCGATAATGGTTTTGGTCATGTTATAGATGGGAGTGGGTCCGTTCTCAATCACATCCTACATAAGGATGTGATGTGCTTCAAGACACATTCTAATTCTGAAACTCCAGTCCCTGTAACCCTGTATAGAAAAATCCTCACAAGCTCTTTCTATGTTGGAATCCATAGTAAGTAGAAGGTTAGTGAATGAGATGATATGAATGAATGGTTTTCACAAAATCTATCAAGAATGACCACAGATTGTGAAATCTAGTGAAATAGATACAGTGATCAAATTAGATACACTGCTCTGATACCACTTCTTGGTCCCGATGAGCAGCTATTGGTGTATGGGAGGGGGGGGGGGGGGAATACACCAATATATATATATATTCGAATTCTTGTTAAGTTATGAGAAACAGAACAGAAGACCCACACAACACAGAATGACTGGTGATTTGTGTTTCAGGTTCTGTGTTTTAGAAACACAGAAGATGATGCAGATAATCTTGTTCTGTTAAACGTGTTTTGTTCTCAAGAATGAGAGACGGAATGTGCGAAATGTGTTGGTTAAATCTGTTGCTCAAATTATGAAAACCTTTTGATTAATTCAAGTGTTCTTTAAGTGTCAGTTTACAAAAGATGCAATAACTCAGTTAATATGATGTTGATAAATGATAGAATGTAAATGTTGTAAATAAGAACACGGAGTTTAACGTGGTTCGGGAAACACCCCTACATCCACGACTATCAACTCGATAGTAATTCACTAACTTGTGAAAATAACTCCTCGCTTCTTTAGACTGGTAGAGAACCGTTCACAACAATAAAGTTTAAATCTGACTTGTGTAGTGCACGAAGTAAGTCGTAACTTATCACTTAATGGGTTTTACGAAGTTGAGAGTTCTTCCTTAAGCTTGAAGGCTATAGGAAGATAGAACAAAAAATTACAGTGCTTTTATCTTAAATACAATTTAGTTCTAAGTAAGGTGTGAGATATAGCTTTAGATAATTCTAAGTGTGACTAAGATATGGGATTCTAGATAGCAGAAAATAGCTAAGTGAGTGAATGATAGCGTTGAATGCTTTGAACACTTGTGAGTTTGAAATTCTTCAGAGTTTAATCGCTTGTAAATCCGTAGTTAATGTAGAATTCCTTGAGGAGTATTTATAGTGTTCGATTCCTCGAATTAGCCGTTGGAAAGCTTTTATCACTAAATAGCCTTTGGAATTGTACTCCTTGTTAGCCATGCGTCATTTGATACCATTTATGGTATGGCTGTAGTTCTTAGTATTAAAATTCATTTACCAGAATAAGTATATGAGAACGAAACCTACGTGGCACCAAAGTGTACTAAGAGACAGATAACCCATTTAGGTAGACCATCTTTTCTTAAGCATCTCACAGAACGCCTCAAGTTTTGTGTGCTGAACAGAACATTCCATGATATGTTAAATCACCTTTTGTGATTTGGATATGTCTGACAGACAGTATCTGGACAAAACGTTTAATATGTTTTGTGTCATATACAAAATGACTCCTTCATTATGTCTTGAGAGTCCTCCAGAACTAGTCTATGTATGATGCTCTATAGATATAGAATATTACTCATGTTCTTTACAATTCAGCATCTTAACTATTCTTAGTCTAGTACAGATTCTGATAGGACCAGAACGTGAGTCGCGTTCTGTTCCTTTACATTGTGATCTGTAACTAACTAAGAAATAAAACTTAAGTCTAAGTTGATCTCTTATAGTCAGATCTTAATATCTTTACAATGCGAATCAACTCCTTACACAGAACACACTATCATCTGTATAAGTAAAACACTTAAGCATAAACTAAGTGTGTGTTTCGATTATCATCATCAAAACTTTTACCCGGGATTCCCAACATTTAGTAATTTGGAATTGGATAATGTATACTTCATCATAGCATTTTGACAATTTAATTATCGATATTTCGTGTATGATGATATGTTTTGAAGATATTAATGAAGAAAGTGATATGTTTTTTAAAATTAAAGCGATGAATTCATTTATCTATTTTAGGTTTTGTTATTATATATAATTATAAAAATTAATAACAAGCTCAAAAAGAATTTGATATACTATTATTATTATAAATTATATTAAAAATTAATATTACAATACAATGACGGTTTTGAAACCCAAGTTTATAGGATTGTGGTAAGTATTTACAACAACAGTTTTTTAAACAACACAATAACGGTTACAAAAAGCATTGTCTATGAACGAAAATTTGAATGTTAAATAACATTGGTTATGGAAACCGTTGTCTATGAGCATTGTGGTAAATACGTACGACAACAGTTACTAACCGTTGTCTATGAACTATTTTTTTTACCTAATTTACAACAATACTTATTTAAACAAGGATTTGAAAATGAATATAACAACAATTACAAACCGTTATTAGTGTGCGAATTTATTGTAATTGTTCGAATGCATATTATTAAAGTCCGTCTTGATAGGAGACGTGACCATAAATGGATACAAAATAGAAATTGAAATGAGTGAGAAAAGAAAACAAATTAAATCGTTGAGTTAACTGATTGTTGACATGTTTTATTTTAACTTAATATTAATAAATAAATATTTGATATTGTATTTTCTGACAAATAAGAATACGAAAAAAAAATATTGTATAGTTTTACAAGTACTTTAATGATTTAAATATATTATTCTTTTTTCAATCATAAATTCTATGTAACTCTTTCCATTTTTATTCTTTTTCTTCTTTTGATTTAAATTAATATTTTATTTTTTTTCGGTGTTCACTTTTATATTTTGCAGATTTAATGTAATAGAAATGATATTAATATTGTATTAATGTTATTTATTTTTATTTTATAATTCTTATACATAAAATGTAATTGACCCTCTCAGCCAAATTGGCTTAATTTATCACTAATTATGCTACGCACATTGCAATGTATCCTCTCCGGCAAATTATGGAGGTAAAATTAAGAGAAATGCTTGTTAGGACACTATTAAAAAAATAATTAATTACTTTTTGAAGAAAAATTAGAAAACATTAATTATTATGATTAGGTTAGGAGCTGTCTTAAAATATTACTAATATAAATCACTTATCGTTAGGGAAACAAAGAGGAGGAGACATGGTGTTGTTGGCGCTTTGCACATGTCTTAATTTTATATTCTTCTAATTTGAATAAGTCTTGCAGCAAATGCAGCAACACACGAGGGCAAAAACCCCATCAATACATATTTCCCTCTTACAAAATACAAAGCAAGAAGAAAGCAACACACATACGTCCTTCCAAAAAAAAGTATACTAACTTCTGTTCACCAAAATTTTGACATAAATTTTAATAATATTTTTTTATTTTATATAAGAGTGTGTAACGAGTTAAGTTTGGAACTTAAACTATATTTGATACCTAACATATGATATGAATCTAATAATTACACTATAATTAACATAATTATAAGTTATTTCATTATCAGAGATAAATATCATATATAAGATACTAAATATGTTTTAATATATTATTTTTAAATGATTTTATGTATTAAACATAATTTTAATTTTATTTAATGTATTATTTTTAATTGGATGGTGTGTAATTAATGAAATTGATCAATTTATTAAAAATAAAAAATTTTAAATATAGGATTTCATCAAAGGAGTAGTATTTTTATTTTTAATAAAATATTAGATAGGTGTGATTAACAGCAAAAGAGGTCTTCATTACTTGTGATAGTAAGAAGAAAAAAAATAAAGGATTTAAAGTGAGACAAAGTCTAACATTTTCATATCATTATCTTCGAATATTAATCAAAATGACAAAAAAAAAATCCAACTATTTCGAAAAGGAAAAATATACCTATAATCAGAGGCGGAGCCACACGGGGGCTAGGGGAGCCCCAATTTTTTTTTTTTTAGTTCTTAAATTTTTTATATAATTTTTTAGTTTAATTTTTTATATAATTTTGAGTTCTTAAATTTTTTATATAATTTTGAGTTTAATACCCTATTCTCTATCATTCTTTATCATTCACTTCCACAGACTAAATTTCGCCCCTCTCCTTCAATTTCTCCTCCTTTCTGCCCCTCGTCTTTCTCTCTTGCGCTAAACCTTCCACCTCACTATTCCCCTCGCCGGCCGTTCCTGTCCAGTCGGAGCCCTGCTGCCAAAGGCGGAGCCTTCTCCTCTTCCACCGAACGTGGCAGTCGCCGCCTGCCTTCGCTACTCACCCGCGGCTCCCCTCGGTGCTCTGCTCCGCCTCAGGTAACTCCCTCTGGTCCGCGCAGATCTTGCCGTCGCCGTTCGCGTCGAATTTGTTGAACACGTGCTCCAGTTCATCCTCCACGTGCTCCAGCTCATCGAATTAATTAATTAGTAATGTGTATTGGTTTTGATTTGGAGAATGGAAGTTTGTTTGTTTGTTAGAGATTTTTGAGGGGAGTTTGTGGAGTGCAGATTTTGGGGATGATTTTATTTTAATGTTATATTAATTAATATATGTTCAGATTAATTACCACGTATTTATGATAATTTGGTATTTAATTTTGGCCTAATTATGTGTTGATTGTGTGGTTTATGGGATAAAAGTGAGTTTAATTCACCAGATTTTGTGTGAATCTGTTGGGATGGGTAGGGGTGTCGCGGTACGGTATACCTTATTAAAATTGTCATACCTTATACCTTACCTTTACCTTTGGTATGAAAAATTTTATACCGTTACCTTACCATACTTTTCGATATACCTTAGTTCGGTATACCTTACTTTCGGTATGACATTTTTACATACCTATACCTTACCTTATTTTCGGTATACCTTACCTTACTTCGGTATACCTTTCTTACACGGTATACCAAAACTTATTTACTTTCGGTATATTTTACCTTAATTCGATATACCTTTTTTTTGCGACATACCATAATTTATTTATAATGAAAATCACCTTAAACAAGGTCTAACATATAAAAAACATAAAGTATTATTTTTTAATAACATAATTTATGAGATAAACCACTAATATCATATAATTAATTACAATATATTAACTAACTATATTATTGTATTTTCATATAACTAATTAACTAGATTTAGGCATATAATTATAATTAATTTGATCATTTATGTATGATATATTATAAAAATAATAATATATTTTCATTAATTATATATTACAACTTATATTATATTTAGTAACTAATAGATCGTCTAATTATATAATAATTATTTAGTTATGTAACAATATATATATATATATATATTAGTTTATCGTTATTATTTAAGATAATAAGTACTGTATAAGTTATTGTTCAATCTTTTTAATTATCAATAAATTCACATGTTTTTGTAGTTTGTCATTCATATTTATTAATTATAATTCATAATTTATGAATAAACAATTTTCTTATAATTCAAATTGAATATATATGTACATGTAATATTATAAATATATGTGTATATATATATATATCGATATATCCAAAATAACGGTATATACCAATTTTTTTGGTATATACCGCGGTACGGTATATGACGGTATACCTCAGTATTTGAAAAAATTATACCTTTACCTTACCTAAAAGTTCTGTACGGTATGATACCTTACCAAAAATTTCGGTATACCTTATATTCGGTATTTTACGGTATTTTTCGGTACGGTAAGTACGGTATACCATTTTTCCGGTAAATTTTGACAGCCCTAGGGATGGGATACCAAACATATTAATTATCGATAAATGCTCATCATCTCATTTGATATTTAGGACAATTATTAATTATTGTATTTCTACAATTAAATGATTGAAATATTGTGTATTTTAATTTCTAAGATATTTGAATTAATTGGATGGATTCATTGTTCATACATTCTATATTTCAACATGTTTTAATTAATATTCTGTTTTCCTTTTTATGTGATATTATTATTATTATTATTAATATGTTTCTAAAAAATATAATAAAAGTAACATTTAAATAAGAGCATCCCTCTAGCTAACTATTCCTTCTCTTTGCATTCTCCATTCGATGTCTTAGCACAATTGATAATTGATATTATTAGAGTGGTGAGGAAAGAAAATTTCAAGTTTCATAAATCATTTACTGGGAGCATAAATCATAAACAACTGTGTTATTGGCCCAAAAAATTCAGAAAACATGGGCTCAAAAAATTCGGCTCGGGGGGCGGTACGTTTAACTCAGCCCCCCCTTATGATAATTCCTGGCTCCGCCCCTGCCTATAATATATATATATACACAGGCATGTACATACGCACTGCAAGGAACACTTCTCTCATGGCAGAACCTCAGGAACTTAACGCAGCCAGCGGAAAGATGATGCAATGCCGAAAAATCATCCACGTCAACCTCCGGTGGCGCATAACAGAGAAAGCAGCTACATTCCGACGGTTTCTCAGTTTCATTTGGGACATAATTTTATGTGTAGGATGCAAAATCCGAGCTACCGGAAACTTTTTCCAACAAGAAACGCCTCTCCTACGCCGTCGCCGGAGGAGGAAGCCATGGAGTCCGGCGGAGGGAACATAGAAGAGCCAGATACTGTTGGGAACCCCATGAATTTATATATGTTTTGATGATGTTTCTCGAAACTACACTTAGTTGTTTTGTATCTTAGAAACCAGGTAGTTATTGTTATCTATTAAGGAATATCTTTAAGTGTAAAAGAAGCAGATCGTTTTTGGTAACTTAATAACGATCTGTCTTATTCTTGTAAAAGATTTTCTGGACACAATGATTAACTAAATCAACATGTATTCTCTACATTGTATAAGACAGCTAGCTCCAAATTTAGTGAGCAGATCGTTTTTGTAGTAATAACGATATGCTTCCTATATTAGCAGCTCGCTGTCATCTCTACTTGTTTTGGTTTCGATTTCTAGAATCTTTTTAACAGATCACAAATGTAAAAGTGGTTTGAAGTTTCGAACTTATAAAGATTTGGTTCTCTAGGCTAGAATTAGCAAATGAAAAGGAAACAGAACACTTGTAATTTCATTACAAGGTGTTAAGCAAGCTCGTTCCAAAGAACAGCCAGCTACTCAGATGTTAACAGATCGCTTCTAATACAAGACAATGAGCAGCTCGTTTCAATTACAAATTGCAGCTCGCTGTCACGGCATACAACATATCATTTTTTTTTTCAAAAATGATTTGGTCATCATCTCTACCGTATATACAACAGATCGTTTTGTTTCAAAAATGATCTGGTCATTACATTCAAAATGGATAACCAAAGAGATGGAGGTACAACTCGATAGATAAGTGAACTGCTACTACATCGAGTTCAAGCTGCTCCTCACGATAACTACGGTGGACTGCCGACATATCTAAATTTGTCACAAGTCAACCACTCTGTGTATTGTCACATCAACAACATACATTAAGGAATGAAGTACGAGAATATCAATTTCCAGTACGGTGAATCATTCCCAGTATGGCAATACATTGGGAAATCATGTGAAAGGTGGAACAAGACTCTCATTTGGCAGCGCGTGCCTCAACAACACTGACATGCATTTAACGCAGCCATTAATGCGATGAAGAAAGATGTCTTCATCTACAACGGATAGTTTCTGCAAAGGACCTATAAATACCACCTTCACCTCCAGAAAGATGTACGAGAATTCAAGCCATTATCCAACTATTACTCAGCTAAAATCTTCAAGCCCTCAACGTTCAAAACACTTCCAACCATCAAGAATTCTCAGTAGTGTTTACAGTTTTTGAAGGTTACTTTCTGGAAAAATTATTTCTATAAAACCCCAAGTTAGGATCTAGATTTGATCCAGTTGTAATCTAAGGTTGTAGTGCTCAATCTTAGGAAGAAGATTTGT
>JAPKLX010000146.1:152508-320131 GCA_026898415.1 Leonotis leonurus | reverse complement strand
CCCCCCCCCCCACCCCCATACACCAATCTAGCTCTTTCGGGACCAACGAGTGGTATCAGAGCAGTGGTCCATATTGACCATTATTTCTATTTCACAGGAGATTATCTCTGTGTGGTCATCTTGGATAGATCTTGAAAACGTTTTCACTGCATAACTCACCTGCATTATTCTAACATTTACTCTAAGTCATGGAAGGTCAAATGGCTGGAGCTTGTGAGGATTTCTCAATCGCTGGATATGAGGACTGGAGTTTCAGACTAGAAATGTGTCTCAGAGCTCATCACATCAAGATGTGGTCCGTCATCACAAATGGACCAATCAAAATCATGCACAAACTTTCAGCTGAGATAAAAGATGGAAAATGACCCACTCCCACCGTTGAATTAGTCGAAAAGGAGAAAGATATGGATGACTATACAACGGAGGAGAAGAAAGAAGCAAGCTTAGACGACTATGCAAAATGGTTGATTTCCAGCACTGTTAAAGGTATCTACTTGGCCAAAATCCGACGTCTCAAAACAGCTAAAGAGATGTGGGATGTACTGCGAGAGATAAGCATGGGATCCGACGTGATTCAAGAAAACAAGCTGTCCATAGCTTGTAACAAATATGAAGAATTCAAAATGAAACCTGGTGAAACTATAGCACAAATGAAGAACAGATTCACCGAAATCTTGATCGAAATAGATGCCATCGACAAAGACAAATATACCCAACGTGAAAAGAACCTCAAGATCATTCGCGCCTTACCTGCCAGTTGGGAGATATATTCGGCAATGCATCCCATGATGCCTGAGTTAAATTCTCTTACTATCGATGCTTTGTTTGATTTACTAACGGGCAATGAATATGAAATCAATCGTATTCATGGTCATTCTAATTTTTCTTCTAGCAAACCATCTATTACAGGAACGAAGGAAAAAAGAAACTGCCTTCAAAGCAAAGCAAAAAGAAAAGGAGGTGGAAAAGAATTCCCCACCAACTGTGGTAGTAAAAGATTCATCTAGTTCAGATGATGAAAACTACTCCACCAAGAACTACTTCGAGGAATACTCGCTCATGGCTCAAAGATTTCAAAAGATGGAACTTAGGGCAAACAGATATAAACACCTCTACAAAGATAACAACAGAAATTTCAAATGGAAAGATCGACCTGAGAGAAAGAATGAGGTAAAATCTACCTCATATGTTAAAACTGACCTATCTGAATTCTCTTGTTTTAAATGTGGGAGAAAAGATCATTTCAAAACGGACTGCCCCGACATCTCCAAGGCAGAAAGAGAAGAGCTCAGAAGCAAGTGAGACAAAAAGCTCAGAGAACAACGCAAAGTCATGCTTGCTGATGAACAAGCTGCTTCAAATACATTATCCGACAGCTCATCCAAAAATGATGAAGCCTTCATAGCTGATGAAGATGAAGAAAAATGGGATGAGTGTCTCATGGGCCATGACAATGGACTTGACAGTCAAGAGGTAAATTATCAAAATTCTATTTCTTCTAATCAATCTATATGTAATTCTGGTGATGAAGAAGAAGGTGAAGACGATCTGTCCATTGAAGATTTTACCAAACTTATGGAGGATCACGCAAGATTGAACAGGATGTTCAAACATGCTATAAAAGAAAATGGAAGAATGGCAAATACCATTCAAGAAATGAGGGAAATCAGCAGCTCGTTCAATGATAGGGAAAATGCTCTGCTAAAGCAACTCAAAAGCAAGAGCAAAGAAAATTACTCATTTAATGCCAAGATATCTGATCTCATTGATCGAGAGGCTTCTGCTCAAAGTAAGGTCGATGATTTGAGTGCCACAATCAATCACTCAATGCACAAAAAGGAAGATCGAATTCAACTCATCAACGACATGCAAAGAAGAGCTACAGATCGCACTGGACTTGGATTTGATGGAGTTGACAAAGGACCATCAAAAGGAAAGTTTGTCAAAGAAAAGGGAAAAGATA
Source organism: Leonotis leonurus (assembly GCA_026898415.1). Taxonomy (NCBI): domain Eukaryota; kingdom Viridiplantae; phylum Streptophyta; class Magnoliopsida; order Lamiales; family Lamiaceae; genus Leonotis; species Leonotis leonurus. The sequence goes on along the minus strand of JAPKLX010000146.1, from coordinate 318,168 downwards.
AAATAGTTAATCTCAACAACAATGTGAGACAACCACAAGCTATTTTAATCAAGGATCAAGGTCAGCAGCAACAAAAATTCACCACTCAAGGGATTGGATATCAACAAAGAAAACAGCCTGCTCAAAGGACTAATCAAACTGCTCAAAAGTTCAATCATCAGCGAGCTCCTCCCTTGTTCAACCAAAGAAAACCGACTGCCCCATCCAAACCATCTGCTCCTAAGAAATCAACTGCACCTACTCAACCACCTGCCAAGAAGAAGCAAGTTGTGTACATTGATTTTATTGGCAAACAAATCAGGCCATCGCAAAATGTTACTATCATTAGGTAGATTTGGGTTCCAAAAGGAACTTGGTTCACTAACAAAGCACCCTCATTCAGTAGGGTAGCTAAATAATCTTTCATTGCAGGATAGGAGATCGATGAGAAGAAAGCACTCAGCTCGGGGCGAGGTATTGATACTTGATAGCGGATGCTCCAAACATATGACATGCAACAAAGATTCGTTAATCAACTACAAGGAGAGCATTGGACCAAATGTTACATTTGGAGGAAATTCAAAAGGATACACAAAGGGTTATGGTGATCTTCAAGTTGGTAACACTACTATTCTAAATGTATCATATGTTGATGGTTTAAATCATAATCTATTCTTAATTAGCCAATTTTGTGCTAATAACAAGAGAGTAGAATTTACAGCTAACAAGTGTCTTGTCAAAAACATAGAAGGAGAAGAAATACTTCTTACTGGGATTTTGCAGGGCAGGTTATACATTGTACAATGGGATGATCACACTAAAACATGTTTAATAACAAAATCTAGTACAGAGACCAGCTGGTTATGGCACAAACGTTTGAGCCACTTAAACTTCAAATCAATCAACAAGCTGGTGAAAGACAACCTAGTTGAAGGTCTACCTACTCAAATCTATGACAAAGACCATGTATGTGAAGCTTGTCAAGCAGGAAAACAAACAAGAGCATCATTTCCTACAAAGGCAGCTCACTCCACTTCAAGAAACTTGGAACTCCTACATCTAGACCTTTTTTGACTTGTATCTCCATTAAGTGTAAACGGTAGAAAGTATACTCTTGTTGTTATAGATGATTTCTCTATATTTTCTTGGGTTGTTTTCATGTTCAAGAAAAAAGAAACTCTAGAGAAACTACCTGATCTTCTCAACAAATTATCAAATCAAAAGGAGACATCCATCATCACCATTCGATCTGATCGTGGAACTGAATACATCAATCATATGATCGAAGGATACTGCTCAAAAATGGGAATTCAACATCAAACTTCAGCAACTCGAACACCACAACAAAATGGAATTGTGGAAAGGTGTAACAGATCACTCAAAGAGGCTGCCCGAACTATGTTAAATGAAATCAACCTCCCAAAGAACTAAGTTGCTATCTAGCTCACACCGAACCAAAAGATATCGAAGAAGCCTTACAAAGTGCAGATTGGATCAATGCCATGCAAGAGGAATTAAATGAATTCAAGAGAAATGAAGTATGATATTTGGTGGATCGACCTAGACATCAAGGTGTTATTGGAGTCAAATGGATATTCAAGAATAAAAGAGATGAAACAGGTGAAGTGGTAAGAAACAAAGCAAGGCTAGTCGCCAAGGGATATTGTCAACAAGAAGGAATTAATTTTGATGAAACCTTCGCACCGGTGGCACGACTAGAAGCTATCAGATTGTTTCTTGCCTATGCAGCTTTCCAACGTTTCAAAGTATTCCAAATGGACGTAAATAGTGCATTTCTAAATGGAATTCTAGATGAAGAAGTCTACTTGGAACAACCACCTGGGTTTGAAGTTGAAGATGAAAACAAAGTGTATAGATTAGCTAAAGCAGTGTATGGACTAAAACAAGCTCCTCGAGCTTGGTATGAGACGCTGTCTACTTTCTTACTTCAATCGGGATTCAAACGTGGTTCAGTATACAAGACATTATTCACCATCAAAGTCCAAGACTATATCCTTTTAGTTCAAATTTATGTTGTTGATATTATTTTTGGATCCAAATCTGAATTCCTTTGTAATAAATTTAGTAAGCTAATGCAGGACAAGTACAAGATGTCCATGATGGGAGAAATGAATTTCTTCCTAGGTTTGCAAGTTAAAAAATCTGCTGATGGGATCCTAATCAATCAATCTAATTACATCAACGATCTCATCACAAAATTTGGAGTCAAAGATTGCAAACCAGTAAAAATCCCTATGCAAACAAATGGACAAATTGGTCCCGATGTACTTGGGAAAGCAACAGATATAAAACAGTATCGTGGTATTATCGGATCACTTTTATATCTAACTGCAAGTCGACCTGATATTACTTTTGCTGTTGGTGTTTGTGCTAGGTATCAAGCTAGTCCAAGGGAATCCCACTTGGAAGCAGCCAAAAGAATCTTGCGTTATCTCAAAGGAACCATTGAGATAGGTTTATGGTACCCTTGTGATGATAATTTTGAATTAATTGGTTACTCTGATTCTGATTATGCAGGTTGCAAGCTCGATAGAAAATCCACATCTGGGACTTGTCAATTTCTTGGAAGCAAGCTCATTTCGTGGTTCTCTAAAAAGCAAACTTCGGTTGCAACCTCAACAATAGAAGCAGAGTACATGGCTGCAGGGAGTTGCACAACACAAATTTTGTGGATCAAACAACAACTAAAGGATTATGAAGTCTACATGGATGGTGTGCCAATATTTTGTGATAGCTCTAGTGCAATTGTCATCACTCAAAATCCTGTTCTACACACTCGCTGCAAACATGTGGATGTTCGTCATCACTTTATTCGTGATCATGTTGAAAAGAAGACATCAAGATAGAGAAAATTCATACGGATGTGCAGCGAGCTGATGTTCTCACGAAAGCATTACCAGAAGACAGATTCAAAATGCTTTGTGGAAAAATGGTTTGATAAATTTTATCGAAATTGGTACAAGTGTTGATAATAGCTAGCTGGTGGTAAAAGGCCATTTGTTATCACATTTTTAACTTTAGCTACATATTTTCTAATATTTGTGTTGCTAAACTTTGTGTGCAAATTCCAAGTAAAAAAAAAAGAAAAAACAAGCTCCTTAATGTTGAAAATTAGCAGCTAGCTGATGAGTGGAATACAAACAGCAGATCGATAAAAGAAGAAAACGATCTGCTTAGGTGTCAAAAACAGCAGCCAACTGTTGAAATCAAGGATAACAGATCGTTCAAAGGAAGAAAACAATTTGCTTCTCTATTTTCAAAAACGTCAAAGAAAAGCAGATCGATAAAAGAAGAAAACGATCTGCTAACAATAGCAGCAAGCTGCATAAAGTGAAAATAAGCAGCTAGTTGTCAAAATCAAGGATAGCAGATTGTTCGAAGACTAAAACGATCTGCTAGGGTAGCAATCAAGGGGGGATCTAATTCATTTAATTCTCCATCTCTTTGATTATTTATGTCTAATGATTACTAATAAAAACTATTAAATGCTAGGAAATATTGAACGCCTAAATGTCAAAAAAAGTGACGGATAAAGTGAAGCTCATTTAATGTTGTAGTCCTCGATTATTGTTTCGAGACAATGATGTGACTGATGTGTAGACGCAATTTGATGGCGTATGCACTTCACTTGATTTTGGGCGCCAAATGATTAAACAAGGGAGTAATCTCAACCGTTACTTGTTATTACTTTTATAAGTTTTAATCTGAGTCGTTCATTATTTGCCTATATATATGTGAATGTTTGACTGTTCTCCTCACACTCATATATTCCCTCTCAAAAACAAAAACCTAAAACATCAATTGTTGCATTTAAGCTTTCAAACTAAGCTTCCAAACTGCTTCTTCAGTTACAAACCCACTCAAAATCATTTCCAAATGACTACTTCTGAAGCTAGCTCTTCATCTTCTCAAGCACCTTCGATTTCCTTGTCAGAGATGCTGCACACAATAGAGGCGAAATTGTCGCCTGAGCCTCGTGTTGTACTCTCACATCATGGGTTTCGTACCCTAGATGTACTATTTAGCAAAATCAAGGCTTGCACAGGTTAAAACACTTAAAAAGCATGAACTAGATTTCAATGTTACATATGTTTGCTTATACTACATGTATTTCACATATCTTGATTATTCATGAAAGAATGATTATGTGTACTCTGTTTATTTATGTGTTCATTATGTAGTCTGTTTATCCGCTTATGATTTGAACACCTTTTTTATGGTAAATCAACAATTTGTCTACATACAAGTGTTTTTATCAACACATATCTTCAAACACTTAATCGTAATGCATTTCTATCTAGGGTTCCACAAGATCATTACTGTGGAACCAGACTATTTTCTCCCACGACAAATAGCGTTATTTTATTGCTCGTGGATGGTAGATGATCGCGAAGAATATACCGTCATAATTCATGTTGGGAAATCAAAAGAGGACAACATTAGGACGACCGTGATCGAAATGATTTTACAAACTTATCACTTGGCTGACGTAGGTGACATGGTGGTGGAAGAAGTCACAGATGAGCAAATTCAGAAAGCTATTGACATTATGCTTGTTCATCCTTTCGAATGGACCGGGAAGGCATTCAATAGAGCCTTGATGCTTCCCAGCTACAGACTTCTTCTTGATTATGTCCAAAAAGTTTTTCTTGGTCACCAAGGGACCTTCGACTCTGTCACAGCAGGAAAGCTCAAAATAATGGCAGTTGTTGTGTTGAATCTAAAAGTGAATTGGGCCAGATCGCTGCTCAAGCTCATAGTGGATGAAGAGCAGCAGATTGTTATTCGCTAGGACAAAGATGGAAACTGCACTCACATGAATATTAAACGACCTCTTCGCTTGTCTACTAAACTTAGCACTATAATTGCTGGATTCTTCCAAAAGAACAAATGGCACAAATATGTGGAGTTTAGCAAGGATTGGATTTTGCCAAGGACCAGACATCAGATGGAAATGTCATTGGGAATTGCTTTCCAAATTTTTCTCAAAGTCACGGATGACAAGATAAAGCAGACGCTTATCCGTGTTGGTCAATCAAATCCGGAGTGGATTATTCCATCCAAGAAACTGGCCACAGTTGGTGAGGCAGCTGCTGCCCAAGCATGAGAGGAGAAGGCTGCCGATCGACCTGCCAAGAGGAAAGCAGGTGGTAATCCTAAACCAGATGCTGCTGCCAAGACAAAGAAGCCAAGGGTCACAAAGCAAGGAAAGAACAAACCCACTGCTTGAAATCTGGTGGATGAATTGGAAGCTACTGTTGATCAAACAAAGGAGCCATCTGCTCCAGAGATAAATGAAGATGAAGTGGAAATAAATATACACGAGCAGCCCGCTGCTGACATCGAAGAAAGATTAAATGGAGCACAATTGATTTTCAAGCAGCTTCAAGAAAAGGCCACTGAAGTGGTAATGAAATCCATGCCTGGAATCCAGCTGACTCAAGAAACCTTTGAGATGGCTCAACGTTTCCAAACCTACTTGGAAATACGGGACTGCAAGTTCTATATTCTGAAGGCCATTTTACTTCTCTTTTCCATCAGCAAGCTGAAGGCAGAGGAAAGCAAGCTGAAGGCCATTTTACTTCTCTTTTCCATCAGCGTGCCTGATGCTCGTCAATACTTTTGCACCTATGTTTTGACGAAGATGAAAGAGGAGGCCGCTAATCTTCAAATTGATCTTGCTCCTTATTATGAAAAAGAACAAGATTTGTACAATTTCGCGGTGGATTTGCAGCCGGGTGATTTTGATGATATATTCAACTTTGAAGAGAAAGCTGTGGAGAAAGAAAAGCTTGGTGACACCCCCACATCCCAGCCTGCTGTCCAAATCAACATGAAGGAACCAACTGCTGTGATGGAAGAAGCAACTAATATTTGTGAACCATCAGTAGAACCAGTTGATGTTGAACCAGTGGTTGTCGAACAAATCGAAGAAATTTACACTCAAAGCACTGCACCAGATGGATTCCAACAACACAATCTGGAGGACTTACTATCTGCCTCTATTGGGCCTCAAATGACACCAGAACAACTGAGCGAGCTTATCCACATCCGCATCAACAATCGCTCTGCTGCATTGGCCAATTTCATATACTCTGCAGCAGAAAAAGCTTTGCAAACAATCGAAAGAAATTTCCACATCGCTCATGACAAACTGACCAGCGACCTGCACAATGACTTGGACAATGACAGAGAAGTTTTTGACAAATACAAAGAAGAGACAAACAGCAAGATTGCTGCCATTCATGAAGAGGTTAAATCTTTCGAGTCAAAAATGAAGGATGCTGGAGGGAAGATGGTGGCCAAAGTGAAAAAGCATGTGGAGCAACAATATGAGGACATGGAGAAAACCACAATTCCAATTGTGGTTAAAAACGAACTGCCCACATTGCTCAAAGACCAGCTGCCGAAGGCCTTACAAGAAGCAGATGTTGCAACTGGTGATGAAATTTTCCAAATCAACAAGATAATTACTGACATGAAGGTTGCTCACAGCGAGCTGACAGTCAACTTCCAATCACATCTCAAAACTGCTACAAAACAATTCAATGAAGTTACTGGCAACATTTCCACTTTTCTGCAATATAAGGAAGACTCCGAAGCTAGATTCAAGGCGCTCAATGATGAGATTTCCTCCCTTCGAATCATCATCTCCAAAGACTTTATTGATGATGTCAAAAAGGGGGAAGAAAAAGAGATGGTCCAGCCCGCTGTACAAACCAAAAAGAAACCTGCTGCTGCTCCTAAAAAGAAGAAATTGACTGCAAAACAGGCTGCTGAAGCCAGACAGGTGCAAAAGGAGAACGAAGAAAAACTCGAGAGAGAAGAGGAGGCTAAGAAGGCAGCATAACGTAAAGGAAAGAAAATTATATCCGAAGCTGATGAAGAGGAGGAAATGTTTCTGGATGGGTACAAGGCGGAGCAGATCACTGACCCCAAATTTAGAAAATTATGGAGAGCAGAGAAGCTAAGACAAGGGAAAACTGGAGCAATGAAGGATGACAAAGAAGAATCTCTAGATGAAGAGGAAGATGAACCATCAAACCTCATATTCATGTTCTTTGAAAAATTCCAATTGACCGAGCCACAAAGTCTGACATGGATACATAGAAAAAAGGCTGCTCAATGGAATAAACTGGTCAATGAATTTATTATGCAGCATTACTATCTGGTGGACCAAGATGTGCAAGGAGGTTCTGTGGACGATCTGTTTCGTGAATTTCTCTCCCAACACAAAAATCAATCGTTCATAGAATATCTCTACAGACAATCTGCTATGACAAACACTCCGCTTACTGCTCCAAAGAAAACAACTCTCTTGTATCCAAGAATCCCTGAAACTACAGAAGTTGATCACACAGCAGTCTTGAATGCCATAAATCGATCTGCACAGCTAATGAATTATCCCATTGATTTCAACAACAAAGACTGCCGAAGAATTTTCAATGGAATTTATGCAAGTTTTGGAGTTCCGTCGGAGTTAAGACAAAGAGAGATGGTGGAAAGAAAGAGAGCGCAACTGGCTGATCAACAAAGGCGTCAATCTCGATCGGCAGAAAAAGAACAAAGCCAACCACCTCAACCATGAAAGAAATATCCATTTTTTTGTTTAAGCAGCAAGCTGATATATCTGAAAATGTAATTGTAAGCTGTTATGTCAATAAAGTGAAGTTTATTTTGAAAAACAACCTGATGACAATATCTCTTTGTCCATGCAATGTTTCTATGCTTGTCACTTAAATTATTATTATGCATTCTAACTGCCTACAATATTAAAACTCATTGCTTTAAAAAGGAAAAATTAAAGTGTGGTTTCGACATCATCAAAAAGGGGGAAATTGTTGAGAACCCCATGAATTTATATATGTTTTGATGATGTTTCTCGAAACTACACTTAGTTGTTTTGTATCTTAGAAACCAAGTAGTCATTGTTATCTATTAAGGAATATCTTTAAGTGTAAAAGAAGCAGATCGTTTTTGGTAACTTAATAACGATCTGTCTTATTCTTGTAAAAGATTTCCTGGACACAATGATTATCTAAATCAAAAAGTATTCTCTACATTGTATAAGACAACTAGATCCAAATATAGTGAGCAGATCGTTTTTGTAGTAATAACAATCTGCTTCCTATATTAGCAGCTCGCTGTCATCTCTACTTGTTTTGGTTTCGATTTCTAGAATCTTTTTAACAGATCACAAATGTAAAAGTGGTTTGAAGTTTCAAACTTATAACGATCTGGTTCTCTAGACTAGAATTAGAAAATGAAAAGGAAACAGAACACTTGTAATTTCATTACAAGGTGTTAAGCAAGCTCGTTCCAAAGAACAGCCAGCTACTCAGATGTCAACAGATCGCTTCTAGCACAAGACAATGAGCAGCTCGTTCCAATTACAAATTGCAGCTCGCTGTCACGGCATACAACATATCATTTTTTTTGTTTCAAAAATGATATGGTCATCATCTCTACCGTATATACAACAGATCGTTTTGTTTCAAAAACGATCTGGTCATTACATTCAAAATGGAGAACCAAAGAGATGGAGGTACAGCTCGATAGACAAGTGAACTTCTACTACATCGAGTTCAAGCTGCTCCTCACGATAACTACGGTGGACTGCCGACATATCTAAATTTGTCACAAGTCAACCACTCTGTGTATTGTCACATCAACAGCATACATTAAGGAATGAAGTACGAGAATATCAATTTCCAGTACGGTGAATCATTCCCAGTATGACAATACATTGGGAAATCATGTGAAAGGTGGAACAAGACTCTCATTTGGCAGTGCGTGCCTCAACAACACTGACATGCATTTAACGCAGCCATTAATGCGATGAAGAAAGATGTCTTCGTCTCCAATGGATAGTTTCTGCAAAGGACCTATAAATACCACCTTCACCTCCAGAAAGATGTACGAGAATTCAAGCCATTATCCAGCTATTACTCAGCTAAAATCTTCAAGCTCTCAACGTTCAAAACACTTCCAACCATCAAGAATTCTCAGTAGTGTTTATAGTTGTTGAAGGTTACTTTCTGGAAAAATTATTTCTATAAAACCCCAAGTTAGGATCTAGATTTGATCTAGTTGTAATCTAAGGTTGTAGTGCTCAATCTTAGGAAGAAGATTTGTAATCACAAGAAGTTATCTAGATTTGATAATTCTTGTGGCTCGTTCTCAACGAGTAAAAATAAATGAGAAAGCTAGTAAAGTTTTCGATCTAGATTTGATCGAGCCGTGGACGTAGGGACAGTTTATCCCGAACCACGTTAACTGCTTGTGTTCTTTATTTCTTATTTACTTCATCATCATCTTCTTCATACTCTTGCATTTAAATCTTGGTTGATAATCTCTTCAAGAAAGAAAACGTTTTTCACATTAAAAAGAGCATTAACCACCATATTCCGCACACAACATTAATCAAGTTTAAATCTGTATTTATTATTCTTGATTATTGCTTTTCACGCATAAGGTCTTATTTGAGTAAGATTAAATCTTCCTGACAAGAAGATTTATTTTACTACCCCAAGCTATCTTATTTATTAAGTGTGCTTAACCTTATACCTAAGTTTAAAACAAGGTCTTATTTGAGTAAGATTAAATCTTCCTGACAAGAAGATTTATTTTACTACCCCAAGCTATCTTATTTATTAAGTGTGCTTAACCTTATACCTAAGTTTAAAACAAGAAAACTGAAAAAGGTTAAATTGGTGTCTTGGGGGGGGGGGGCCCCCCCCATACACCAATCTAGCTCTTTCGGGACCAACAGATACGATGAGGTTTGAAGATTTGTATGCTGGGTGATCCTTGTATTGGAAAAACAAGCTATCTGGTACATTAATCTCTCTTTCTCAAACAAATCATAATAACCCTATGCTCTATTTTGCAATTATTACATCACAATCTTTCAAATCTTGCAATTATACACATCAACTAGAAGGGGAAAAAAAACTATGAGAGATTAATTGTATACTTAGAATGACAAATAGTTTTTATTATTCTAATGCAGTATGATTTTAATTTTGGTTTAATAATTTTTGAAGGTGAAGTATTTGGGAGATGAAGAAGAGAAGAAAAGTCTGAAAGGGGTGAATGTGAATGTAATGAAGAAAACTATTTGCATTCAAGGTGCAACCATTGCTCTTACCATATGGGATGTTGGAGGTTTGTTCATTTCAATTCCATTCAATAATTAATTGCTCTTTTCTCTTCAAATATTAATTAGTTGTACTCCTCCCGTCCTAATTAAAATAAGTTGTATTTCTCTTCGGATCGTCCTAAGTAAGACAAAGTAAGACAGACAAGTGATTTTCTCTTTTAAACACTTCTATTACACAAGTTTAAATAATATATATTTATATCACCACTTTATACTTTAAACATACACTTTTTATTTACCGTGTCCAAAAAAAATGTCTCGTCTTAATTGAGAGCAAGAGACTATTATTTATTTGTAATATGATTGATGGCTGGATTCAAGATTAAAAACTTGCGTCTCATTTCCTTTTTCCTTGATAATGAAGAGATATAAAAACATCCATCAAGTCCATAACATGGATGTTAAACTAAAATTCTTAAGTTGGATAAATTAAGCAGGGTTCTAAGCCAAATATATTATATGGTTCTAAATATTGAATTATTTTTATTTTATTTGTAAAAATTATCATCTCTTCAAAAAATGCTATGAAGATATATCTTTTAAATAAAAGATTAAAACTATTTGTATATTTTATTTTGGGTAGTATATGAATAGTACCTAAATGAAAAATGCCCTATTTCTAAATTTTAGATGAAAAATGCCCACTTTTATAGTGAAAATCCTAAATTTTTCTTAATCAATATTTGTTTTTATCTAATTATAGAAAAATATTATTGCAAAACCAATAAAAATTAATAAACATAATTTCGAAATTAATAAAATTAATTAATTATTTTTAACATTCGAAATTATTTTGAGAATATTAATAATATAACGACAAACGAGACATTATAATTTCATTCGACACCCCACATACTTATTATATATATAACTTTTAATTTTGAAACTCAATTTCGCTTTCATTTAACACATTTAGAATTAAAAAAACGAGAGAAATGGAGAGAGAAGGAGAGAGAATGAAAAATCATTACACATGTTAATTTGGCCAAACAAAAGAGGTAATGTTAAATCTAAACGCAAGTTTGCAAGAATGATGTGTTATAAGTTTGACGAGCTAAAACTCTATCGTGAAAACATGCATTTTTTCTAAAAACTGTTATTGATGCAAACATGACATGTTTACTTTGAAACGTCTGAATTTTGTCATTTATATGAACTTTGACGACATGATTTTATTGATTTAGCATGTTAATAACACGTACGTAGTATGGATGCTCAAAAACTTGGCAAGAAATCTCCAAAACCTGATCGGTTTGTGTCCGAGTTTTACATGGACCGACCGCGTTTTCATTTCTATAATTCGCGATCGGGTTTTCGGCTTCTAATATCTAGATTATATTATGATTCCAAAAATATAATTTATTGTTCATATGGACAGATAAAAGTATATAAACGAAAGATATAATGAGTTTTAAGTGTATTGTAGGTATAATAGTTTTCATATAATTTTTAGAAAGCGTGTACTTTTCATTTACAAGTTATAAAAAATGGGTATCTACGTAAATAACCCTTTTATTTTATATTTTGTAAGATATTATTGTAATATATTATTATTTTTAAATATTATTTTAAGAAAATTTAAGATATTAATTTCATAATTAGCATACACGATATTGATTAAGACGGACTTGAAATTAATAAACTAAAGAGAGCGGTGACACTTGTAACTTAATTTTGTTATTGTTTCATCATTTTCCAAAAATAATGCAGGTGACAAGAGTTCATTTGATAAAGTTCTCCAATTGGCAGCAAAAGATTGCATTGCAATTTTAATTATGTTTGACCTCACCAGCCGACCTACACTCAACAAGTAATTTATTTATTTATTTTCAATATTATCAATGAATGAACATGAATATAAATTAATTAAATATGAAATAAATATATTAGTGTTAATGGGTAAAACTATCCATTTTGCAAAGTGTACATGCACAAAATACCCAAAACATAATATACTTATTAAAAATACTCATTTTTTGAAAAAAGTTTAAAATTCTCTTACACATTAATGTTTGTTGTTATATATGAATGATTACTTCATTATTAATTCATGATTTGTCCAACAATTTAATTTCTCTTTAATTAAATAGTAAATGTGAAATAAAAAATTATAGGAAGTAAAAGAAAATTTTAGTATACAAATTAAATGTTATTCTATAAAGAAAATTATAGAAAATGGATAACAATAACGTGTAAATAAATGATCAACAAACTATATATTAATATAAATAAATTCAACATGATATACAATAAATATAAAATTTACTTAACATAAAAAATATACAAAATATATTAAAATTTAAATAATAATATTAAAATATTATCTTGGTTCCCAAATTATACTAATTCGGTATTGAGTTATACATATAAACGTTGTTCGAATATTATTCAATTAATTTATATTCAATCTAAAAGTTATATAATTATGCATTATTTAGCCACCGTTTGTCAGTTGTCAGTTAGATATGCTTCAAAAAATATACTATCATCACATACACAACAACGGTGGCTACATCCCAGTAGAACATATCCACCGGCGTTGATGGATGTTCACCGCCGGTGGATGCTTTCCGTAGGGATATAGCCACCGGTTGTCACATATTTAGACTATACATATAATAATGCATGCATAAACACTACAACCTGTGTCAAAGTATGCTATAATGCATGGCTAGGCGGATCATATTTTGCCACCGGTTGTACAACATTCAACAATGCAATATGATTTCATACTAAATTATGTAAATTACGGAAGAAAACATATCACATTCGACGTATATTGTGAAACAAAATCAATATATATATATGTAGGATCAACAAATACAATCAAACATATCACATTCGAGTTATGAATTGTTGTGAATTACCTGAATATGTTGAAAAATTTCGTCGTCGGAGTTGGCCATCGGAGCTTGGGAGGTGTTGTGCAGAGGAATGGAGACAGTGTGGAGAACAAAGGAATGGATGTGTGGAGAACAGAGGAATGGAGGAGAGTGCACCACCGGTGGTGATGGGCGATGAAAAGAGGAAGATAACAGGAGAGTGTAGCGATGGTGGAGAATGGTGATGGGCAGGGTTAGAGTAATAATTAGGGAAAGAGGAAGATAATAGTTTTGTCATTAAGGTTTTGAGTATTTTTATTATCTATCTATTGCAGTATTAATTTTTACCCAATATACTAATAGATGTAGAATTGCAACATAATTGGATGGTACAATGAAGCAAGAAAGTGGAATGAGGTATGATACTTTAATTTCCAGCCCAAATTATAATACTATGTACATCCCTGAAAACTGAAAACCTGACCTCTTAATTTCTTCCTTCATTAAAGTGAATAATATAGTCCAGAAATAATTCGAGTAGTTGGAATCAATTACTCAAACTTTATTCCAGTTCTTTACTTCTTCTTTTTTTCATTTAAATACGTAAAATGTGCCCAAATTTGAAATAAATCGGTAGATGTGCTAAAGATGCTTACTACACTATATTTAAATTTAATTGTAATGATCAATGTTCAAACTAACAATATACACATTTTTTTAATACTTTATGGTTGTTGAGATAATATAGAATAAGTAAAAGTCTTTGGATTTCTCGCCACGTCGTAATTTAGAATATATGAGGTTGGGTCCACTTTTCATTCTAAATTACTAACAATTTAGTTGTGGTCATGAATACTAATTGAGTTTTTTTTTTAAGGTAATATTAATTGAGTTAGTGTCTCATTGTTTGTGAATTAATATTCTAAGAATAATATGGGTTTGGCATTTAATAGATTTTAATGTATTAAATGGTTGTTTGCAGTCGGCAATTACAATAGTAATAGGGACGAAATTTGATGAATTCATGCAGCTTCCACTTCACATTCAATTGGCTGTCGTTACGCAGGTACCAAATCCAATATTCTCTCTCCTTTTTTTAATAGAATATTAGAAATAGATATATGGCTCATCTATTATTGAACCCAGTTTTCCCTGATAAAACTTTATTAAAGGGAGAAGACACATCGCCTTATATTTTTAGTTTAAATTTTAATTAATTTCTTAGTTCACAAAATAGGTGATATTTTTGGTTTAAATTTTAATTAATTTCTTAGTTCACAAAATAGCCTGCCACAATAGTTGAAAGCAAGTACATTTGGTCAATGATTGTATATGGATATTAATTAAAGGGACAATCATAGCAGTTCGGTGCCAAATTAAATTTGAGAGATAAATTTCCGTCCCTAATCGTAAATCCTTAGGCTAAATCACCTCCATGTTTTGTCGTTTTAGTCCGTTCACAAAATTTATTTACATTTCAAACTTTTTATTTATAATAATTGAACTCACTCAACTCATATACACAATTCAAATAAAAATAATAAATCATGTGGGATCCAAACTTCACTAAATAAATCATGTTGAGTCCCAAACTCCATTCACCTTATACTTTTACACAAAGTTAACACACATTATTAAAATTCGTGTTAGGTCAAAGTGACAAGATCTTTCATGAACGGAGAAAGTAGTAATTTTGTACTCGTTTAGTTTAAAGGTCCGAGTATGGATATAATATTTATATAAATATTTGTGAAATAGTCGTGAAATATTTGTCTACACACCTAATATAAACCATACTTTCTTTTTCTTTTTTATAAAATTATATCAAATTATCATCTAAAAATTATATTTAAAATTTTTTAAATATTAAAATTATATATATTTTGAATGATGTATATGCAAAGGTGGTGGGTTTGTAAGACCACGTTTAACGGTGCAAGGTGGGTGGGCCAAACCCACTTTCACCTATTAAAATTAAATGATAAATTGTTATGTAGGTAAATGGTGGGTTGGGTTGGAGCCGCCCACCCACCATCTTCTCCCACCTTTATTTTTTTTTTATCTAGATATTACACATGTCACAATATAATTGGTAGATATATATTTATCATAATATTATCATAAAATCAACTTACTTTTGTATAATATATTCAAAAAATAAATAAATTATATCAAAATTCTTATTATTTTTTTCTCTATAAATAGAGACCAATTTTGACATAGTTATTCACAACTTAGAAATCATTTCTTATTCTCCTCCTATTAACATTTCATATCTATTTTTTGTATTCATCTTTTCAATGGATTCCAATAATCCCTACTCAAATTACCAAGATTTCATCTCTTCTCAAGGTTATTATCCTAACCTTGACAATATCCAAAACTCTGAAGAATCCCAAAATTTCAATACTGGTTTGAATTCACAATTTCCACAAACTATCGTGATCCCACAGAATTTATGGAAAATCAACGAGCTACTCAAACTGCAGGACAAAGTGAAGTAGAAGACATTGAAGATGATACTTTTGTATTTTCTACAGAAAGGATTGCAAGTTTGAAGAAATATATGACGAATAGGACACAACTCCGTGATAGAGAAGCTCACAACAGTCTTCAAAACGATCTGATCGAGCACATATGGCAAAAATTTGGTGATGATGATTAAATGTGTAATTTTCGTATAATTGTTTGGTGATCAATTGTTTATTTTGATTTTCGTGTTTTAGTTATTATAATTTCTATGTTTATTTGAGAATTCTCAATTTGATATTAGTTTGTAGTTTTTTTTTTTAAATTTAAATTATTTATTTATAATATTAATTAATTAAAAAAAGTTAATTAAATAATAATATATAAAAAATTAATTTAATAATATAAAGGTGAGAAGGTTGGGTTGAGATTGTGATTATTGATAAACCTATAAAAATAAAGGTGGGTGGGTGAGATTAATAATAAATTTTTAGAAGAGAGAGAAGTGAATATAATAATATAAAGATGGGAAGGTTGGGTTAGGGTAATGGCTGCTGATAAATATGATCGATAGACTCCCTATATAAGTGTTATCCGTACTTGTGTACTGGTTATAGCATATTGATGAATAAATTAATAAAAATACATTTACTATTTGATCCCTACTGCCTCCTCTAGGATTGATGAATAAAATAATAAAATACATTTACTATGTGAAGCATATTTATAACGCATGGCTGTACATTTATTTGAACAAAATGTATATCTTAGAAGAATGGTAGTTGGTTCTTGACGTATTCACACTTATGTTTCGTGATCGGAATGGCGGTTTGTGATTTTAAAATTTTAAAATCAAAATTAACTATTGTCGTGGCTGCTTCACTTTAAATGTGGTTCCGGTTATGCCAATTAGGATTTTGAAGCGTTATAAACATCAATACCAATATATTTAGAATTTTGAAAGTCTTAATTATTTTAATTACGTATTAATTCATATTTTCATATAATCTTTGAGATTTTTAATATTGTTTCATTTATTAATTTGAAAACTATAATAATTATAAAATAAAAATAAAATATTGTTCTGTCATTCTATAAAGTTTTATTGATTTTCAATTTCAAAATTTAAAGTTTAATATATATTTTCATTCATTATTAATGTATTCATAAGTTTTATTGTATTTTTATAAATTAAAAAAAAATAATTATTTATAATAAATGAAATATATTGAATTAAGTAAAAAAAATGAAATTACAGTTCCACACTGCCAGTTCACGGTTTCGAATTTTTAAAATCGTAACCTAACCCTCTTCTACATGGTTATAGTTCAAAATCTAACTGTCGAGTATGATTATGATTTTCAAAACCGTGATTACGGTTCAATTACAGCGATTTGGGTTCCTTTAAACATCTCTAGTTGGTTTATTTGAAATATAATTAATGTAATATGTGTATTTTACTAGGTCATTCAAATGAAAGAAAAACTTTTTTTTTCTTCTCTCTCTTTCCCATTGGGGATTCTGAGGGAGAGGAAAGGTTTGGCCCTACCTATCTTGATTCTTGATAGGACCCCCATAAAAGAACATGAACTTTCTTAGTATGAAAACATAACAGATGTAGCATTTTGATTGAAATATACGTTGTGGGGCCATATATGATTCCACTACTAAATTTATCAAAAACTCTAACACACGTACTCGATTAAATAAATGAATTAGAGAGTATATATTTTATTATATTGTAATACATATATCATATTTAGTCAAGTAGCAAGTAATTGGTAATTAGTTGAAACATGCTTTACTGATGTTTCTTATGTGTATTTGAATACAACATTTGATATGTTGTACTCACTCCAATCTTAAGTTTATAGATTTGCTACAACATTTAAATATATGTGCATTTTGATTGACAAAGGATTGTAATTTCATTATGCATATGATATGATATAATATGATGTAGGCTCGGACATATGCAAAGGCAATGAAGCCAGCCTTATTCTTTTCAAGTGCCAACCACAATATAAATGTTAAATAAGATCTTCAAGTTTATCATGGCCAAGTTATTTAACTTGCCTTGGACTCTTCATAGAAAATTGACTCTTGGTGAACCCATTATTGACTTCTAATTCTTTCTTTACATTTCCCCCCTCTCGTGTAACATCAAATTGGTTCAAAAAGAATGTGCCTTTCATTCCAATCTCTTAACTGTACAAAAACAAATGAAGCAGAAGCTGAAACATTATCTTGTGTAAAACAACAATTAAGATCAGCTTGGGCCCAAATCAAGAAAATAGAAAGGCAGCATCTTAATAATCCATTCAAGTTTGTCATTTTAGAGATGAGTGCAAGTGTTCAACAAAACCTCAGTTAGTTTCAGTGCAACATTCAAGAAAGTTTACTACTACATAGATCTCATCCCATTCCTGCTCATCATATTAAGCTTTTCTTCAGTATACTCAATGCTTTAATTGTGTTTTTTTAGTGTTCAACATCGGCATACTTGATCAAGGATAGAGATTGCTGACCACATCCCTCAAACGACTTGGTAGCACAGGTGCAAAAGCCTTTGGGACGAAACCAAAAAAGAAATCATCCTCATCCAGCGGAATTCTCATGAAGCAGAACATACTCGCGGCTGCAACACCAAAAAGTTTAGATTTTTAGAATTGGATAAATATTACTTGAGAGAAGTACGATTTTGTTAATTAAAAGATTCAGTGGAAAACTAACAAGAAGATTACTGAAAGTCGAACTAAAATGTAGAGAAAATTAGATAATGAAAACTTCCGAACTCAAGTTCAGTGTAAAAGAGCAAATGACAAAACATAGTTACTAACTCTGAGTAAATAAATGCGACTCGAGAGGTGCATGCAGAACCACAAGAACCAAATCAGAAAATATGCTGATCAATATGAGATACTTGAAATTCAAGTATTCAACACTTCTGGAAGGGTGACTCACTGACTCTATTCAAACATAGACAAATTTACTGAAAGCAAACTATGTCAGATGCTATATCAGGGTAACAAACAAGGGTGAATTTTCCGAGCTTAAGTTACATTAACACTTTAATTCAGCATGTGAATTGATTA
The DNA here is from genome assembly GCA_026898415.1 of Leonotis leonurus. Taxonomy (NCBI): domain Eukaryota; kingdom Viridiplantae; phylum Streptophyta; class Magnoliopsida; order Lamiales; family Lamiaceae; genus Leonotis; species Leonotis leonurus. Next base: position 299,620 of record JAPKLX010000146.1, on the reverse strand, counting down.
TCATGGTTCAGAGCTGAGATCCTTATTACATGGGAAAAAGGGCATCTGAGTATACTGAGAGACGCACTAATAAACTAAACCAAATAAATTGTGAGAAGAAAGATATATCCAATGAAAATTCACCAATAACGTGAAACAGGGAAAGTCACTATTGCTTCATCAATTCTTTAGCCTAACATCAACACAAAGCAATGCCTTGTTTTGCATATATTTGAAGGTTTAATTGCCTCAAAATTCACATATTTCTAAATATTTTTATTTTACCCATGACTTTTCAAGTTGGCCAATAAATACATCAATTTACAATTTTTTTTTCTTATTTTTTTCTCATGGAAGCGTTCCTCGATCAAGTCGAATTTCATGTAGGATCTAAACCATCATTCTGAAACATTTTCGTTTTATGTTAACATGAATATAAAAATGACATGCTGAATCACATATCAACTTAAACTTGATCAAAGGTCGTGGACAAAAAAAATCGTAAGTTGATATATTTATTGGCTACATTGAAAAGTCATTGGGAAAATAGAAAAAATGAAAGTATGTGAATTTTGAAACAATTAACCCATTAGAAATTGCTCTAATATAACACATCGCACGAACAGAAACGAGCATGGATGAACATTCATAAGAATCGAGGGAAAACAAACAATTATTGATAATGCTTCATGGTAATAGCAACCAATAAGTTAGAACAACGACACATATGTCGAATCACCCAGCATCTAAAAGTAACATAGATTCAGAGTATTTCAGATCCCCTAGCATGAGAAAGTGTGAAAATATTAAGTGCTTTTATGAAGCCAACTGCCAAGAACATATGCATATCTGGATGTGTTTTAAGCATCGATTGATATCTATAAGTAGCCTACCTGCTATTGCCAAATTTGATGGTGTCTTTCTCGAAAAGTTCATAATATCGCTGAGGTTCCATACGCTCATCCTGAACAGGGGAAAGCAAAAGTAAAGCCACACTATAAATTAAAATTATATTTGAGTTCAACTTCAACAATGTTATAATGAATAAGAGAGAAAATTATTAGATCAAAAGTTTCTAAGACAGTGCTCACATTGATAAAGGTCCCATTGGTGCTTCCGAGATCCATCAAATAAGGCCTGGCAGATTGCAAAGCAGCAGAACCTATTAGTCAGACGAAAAAGAAAACAACAACGTGCAGTGTCATCTTAATGTTGTCATAAACAAGGATTGCTAGACACACCTCACTCGTTTTGACACAGAGCCATCAGGGTTTTCCTCCTCCACTTGCCTTCAATTATAACAGCTCATAAAAAATTAAGTACATACAACACACATTACGTAAGAAAATAAAAACAAGGTATATGAGCATGTTATACTGTAGTGCTACCTATACTGAAGAACAGAATGTTGTTTACTGCAGGATGGGTGGTCAGTTGGGATGTCTGCAACCCTTCTCTCTCTACCAAAAAGATAGCAACTTTGACGATGCACATAAAGAGGTTCTGCATGTCAAAGAGAGAGAATAGTTCACTAATGTCGAGCCATATATTCAAACAAATCGTGAATTATTAGCGAACTCTAGGGTGAGGTTGAGAGGAGAAATTGGGCAGTATTAATCAGGACAGATAACATGCATTAGATATATTCTGGAACAGCTCAAAAGATCATGGAGTACAATGGAAAAACAGGAAGTGGCAGTAATGAAGACGAAAATGAAGAATGAAGATAAGTGAAGAATCAAAATTAATAAAGAAGTCCTTGTGATCACTGAAAGCATCGAGGTAAATTTGACAATGAAACAGAGGTGATTATTACATAATACTATATCCAAGAAAAGTTTACCATTCAGCGGTTCACCACCCTTGAAAACATACAAGCGCCACCTTATCTCTGGTTTACGAGCATCGGGTGGCTCATTAAATAGTAGTGTCACACCTGATGAAGCCTCAAATGCATCAGGAGAAGAAATAGAGAAATCAATGAACTAAAAAGTAGACGATATAAGAATTAACATATAGATTAGAAGTAGCACCAGTAATTCCAGAAGTATTTCACAAGAGCATAAACAAGGAAATACAGACACCTTAGGCAGAACCATATATCATCTACTTTATCTGGCTACCACATTTATGTATTATTATCTGATCTCTCATTGCTTAAAGCTGGTCTGTTTACTGATGACATGCACATATAGTAAAAAGCAGAGTGGTTAACTGCATATGAAATAAAAAAGTTAAGGGCACTGAACTACATATGAAAACAAAAGGCAGGGAACTGAACTATATATCAAAACAGAAAGTGGGCTGAAACAGATCAAAAAAATTAGCAAGGGGCTGGGTAACTCAATTGACCGATCTTCTAAAGAAATTTAGTTTATTGCTTCAAAAGAGACCACAGGCAATGAGGCAAGAATACCTTAAACAACATTTTAGTGTGAACACACTTCTCTACCACTTGAATAAAGAATGCACATGGTACTCCAAGTAAACACCAAGTTTGCCTCTCATAAATCAAAGCAGTTTAGATTCAGAAACTAGAGCTAAGATATAGCAAAACATTCAGTACTAGTTACAATGTTTTTTGCTAGAGTGTTATGCCTCAGATTGAGCATGAAGGAGATAGTTACTGTAGAATGCACATAAAAATATTGGCCTTGACAAGAAAAACTTATCCACCAACTCAAACAAAAAGTGAAAGACCATCAACAATATACAAAAGCCCATCTGACAGTTGAACAAGTTAAATTTGTTAACAAATCAAATTTCAAATAGTGTTGATATATCTGTGAATGCATGAGAAATGAGAATATGCAATTATGCGGGTGCAAATGAAATGCAGTGAGACAATAAATGAAGTCAAGAATGCCAAAACCATACATATAAAGTTCAAGCACAATAAAGATAATCAAAGATTCGAGAGGAGATGGAAATGGAAATGGAAGTCTTATCCTAGTTATAGCAGCCACATGTAGGAAAAGCTGTTAAGGTAAGACGGGTAAAATCAAAGCATCATTAGAATATCCTTGCAATCAACATGTAATCATAATATACCTCTGACGCGATTGGTTTCTGCAGCAAGTTTTCCTGACAGCTCAAATGAAGGCTTATGCTGCACAAGTGAACAAGTAAAAAATGTTAGCAAGCAGAGCCACATCATAAGAAGGTAACAAATAGTTTACAAAACAATTGTTGCAAACTATAATAATTCGAGGAAAAGGGTCAATTTTCTTTTAAACTCCCTCCGTCCACAAATTTGTTACCCATTTTGCCATTTTAGTTCGTCGGTGAATTTGTTTTGTTACTCGATACATTTTTTCCTTTTTTGGTAAGTATCCTCCACTTTATACATACAACTTAATTAAATACAATAAATCAAGTGGGACCCAAACTCCACTCGATACACATTACACAATATATTTTAAGTTAAACTATTTTCTTAGGACACGTGCAGGGTTAAAGTGGATAATAAATTTGTGGATGGATGGAGTATGTTTATAATGTCTGAGCAAGGGTTATAACAACGAAATATGTTTAGAAGAGTGGCATCATAAATAGTAATACAGCATGGAAAAGAATACCTTTTCCTTTGCTTCTTTTGCTTCCTTTGCTTCCAATGATTCTTCCACGGCCCTCATCCTAGCTAGAGCCTCGCTGTCACTGTTACTACTTAATCAAAAAAGTAATATTACATTATAAACAAAATTTCATATCATGACTCATGTAGAAGCATACAGAAATTATATGAAATATATAAGTCTACAAACAATCTGGAATTGGCCTAAGAGGAGAAAAAATAAAGACCCACATAGCCCACCGGGACTACCAAAATCAAAGGAATCTTAAACATGGTTACTTATAAGAAACTCACCGATGTTCATCATCTCTTGTGTTTGTCAACTGCAATCATCCAGAAAAATATTAGATTATCTGAAACTCTCTCCAACAACTAAATAAACAATTAACAAAACTCAATTTGAGATTTTCCTGAATAAGGAATAATAAGAAATTGAGAACTAATGTCAAAAATACAAAAAGACACTATGATGGGAATACAAACTTATATGCATCACCATCTAACTCTTCATTCATGGTAAGATTAATATGTTAAATTCTGGTATGTCAAACCAAAAAATTGTGTATCATGATTCATGGTGATAGTTCCCCCCCAATCGACCAAAGTGCATAGACCTACATTTTGACAGTACAATTCGGCATAGGCATTATGGAGTTTATACAAAAAGTCCAAGGCAGAAACAAGACTTGTTTTTTGTGGGTATAATGTCAATAATAACTCTTCAATAGGAAAACCAAATTTCAAGAAACAGAAACAAGGTACAAGGAATGGATATCACCAGACACCTCATTACGTCCTCTATTGTCAGCAGCAGAAGGCGATTTTGATCTCCGTTGACCCCTGTGGTAACGATCAGAAGGCGAATGTGACCGTTCATGTCTGGATCTAGAACCATTGTTAAGAGCATCCCTTACTGGCCTTCTCTCTTTCTTCTCCATAGGTAATTCCCTGTCTAATTCCTTTTCCTCATGAACACCTCTGTCCCTCTTCTTATTGTGGTTCCTCTCATATTCCCTCTCACTTCCTTTTTCAGCATCTCGTTCAGATTTAGCTCTTTGTAATCTTCTACTACGTGGTGAAAGAGGCGCTGGGGACCTTGATTTCTCACGATTCGGAGATCTCGTCCAGCTTGAAGTCTTTTGTCTGACATCAACAGGGGAGCGAGATGGTGATTTTCTTGGGTTTGGGGATTTGGTTCGACTATGCAGTTTGTCCCTCACAGGTGAATGAGATGCAGGTGATCTTGATCTAGCACGACTTGAAAGCCTGTCTGCATTCGAACTCCTGTGATTAGCATGAGGAGGCGCTCCTTTTTCACGAGCGGGAGATCTTTCTCTTTTCCTACTACGAGGTGACCTATCATCTCTGACAGTAGATACAGAGTCACGGCGTCCCATTGAGTAGCTACAAACTTACAGCATCAATGAAACTTATCTACATATACATAAAGCCACGGGTGAGAAAGAGTCCAGGCATTAGATAGAGAGAATCATACGAGATAAAACACACTTTTCCCCGTGAATTAAATTACTGCATCAACATACACAACTACTAAGTGCATAATTCAAGATTGACCGCATTTTTTCCATACGATAACATTCAGCTCAAAATCAAATACAGCTTAACAAGTGTCAATGTTGTCGATGGTGGATAGAAAATGTAATATCTTGAGCTAACACAAATATAAATTACAAAGTCACAAATCATAACACATAAATAAATATGTCAAATAAAATCTTCATCATCAACCCCACAAAAGTTGAAACAAAAAACTCATAAACCATAACACATAATATATAAATCAGAAGCAATTTCGCTTAAACAATCAACCGCAGAAAATTTAAAATAGTCTAAGAACCTAGGAAGCATGAGTGCGGGTACAGAATACAAATACAATACAAAAATATGTTCATTTCGGAAAATCAAAGATACAATATGTTCAAAATATATTTGTATTTATTTAAAATATTTTTATATTATAAATAATGGAGGATCTACTAAAGTCAAGAGCACCTACCAATTTTTTTATATATTTTTTACAGTTACAAAATCGTATAATTATCGTATTTTTATGAATAATTAAGCAAAAGCTCCTACCATCAATTTAGTTAACTTATACAAAACTGATTACCTGCCAACAATTTTTTCTGCGTTTATAAATAATAAACTTATAAATATCAAAATAACACATTCATATAAAGTTATCTACTGTCATTAATCCTCAACCTCAAAATACTATCATAACAAATCAATAGAAATAAGAAAATGCAAGCTAATTAAATGTCAAAATCGAAAATTTAGGTTCAATCCAAATTCTTTACTTTTATTTATCTGAGGGAGAGGAGGACAAATTCATAAGGGGTGGGTTTGGTTGAGTTTCTGAAATCCCATACAAAATGAAAGAAGAAAATAAACCGGAGAAATAGAGAAATCACCGTATGGGAGAGACGGGGAGGCCAGGCAGGAGGAGCGACGGTTTCTCGAGAGGTAGATGGCCAGGGGAGCTCCTGCCCTTGCCGTTGAGTGAGGCACCAGGTGGAGGAGCGGCGAGCGCGAGAGGAAGTGACGAGAGATGGTGGTGTGTGTGTGTGTACAGTACAGAGAGGAAGGCGAGAGAGCGATGAATTGAGTAATTTCAACTCATCTAATGGGCTTGTATCAGGGCCAATCAATAGGTTAATTAATTCATTTGGGCCCAATTTAATTGCCGGTGGACTTTGGTATTAAGGAGAAATGGGCCGAGTAGTACGATGAAAAACGTGTGTTAGTCTGATGGTAGGATTTTGATAGAGATGTCAATCAGTAATTGATTTTCGGAAAAAATTGGTACCAAGTCGGGAATCAGTTATCGATTACCAATTTTTCAATAAATATACTAGTTATCGGTTCCAATTGTTTTAAATAGCGGCACCTGGGTAATTAGTACCAAACCGAGTACCGGTTAATAAAATTAAATATTAAAAGTTATATTATAAATATTTACAAATTAAATTAAATTATATTTATATTTTATTATTATTGGTTTAAATTAATATTTTTAAAATAAAAATATTTAAATATAAAATAAAATAAAAAATTGGTACCTTAACCGGTTATACTGGTTAACTGGTCGGTTTCGGTTAACCGTTAAAATAACCGGTTTCGGTATAGGTTCCTAAAATTTTATGTTTTTCGGTACCAGTTAAACGGTTAACCGATCTCGTACCAATTGATACTCTTAGATTTTGAGTTCAAATGTTTTGTGATATAATTATGTAATTTAAAAAAAAATTAATATTGAGCTGGGTTTTAAGTTTATGGTTGGGCCTGGGTATTAAATTAATAGTAGCCCATATAATATAAATTCATTATTATGATCAAAGTCACAAACATAGTCCAAACGGATTAAATTTTATTTATTGGATTTATATTAATTACTAATTTATTAAACTGGATAAATTAAAAAGTAATTTAATAATTATATCTTGATTAAAATTCTTTGACAAATTTTAAGAAAATATTCAAACTACGTGAATACTAGTAGAAATGAAAATAATTTTCGGAATACTAAGAGCGTCCTTACTTCCAAATCAAAAAATCCATATTCGAATTAAATATCTTATTCGTGAATTCTGTTAAGGTTACGTGGGGATGACATCTATATCTATATCAATATATTAAAAGAAGGATTGCAATTGGATCCAATTGAGTGGCAATTAAGAAATTAATATAAAATTAATGAGCTTTTAATTATAATATTCAATTGGATTATAAATAAATAAATTTATCTATTTTATAAATAAATTTAATAATTATAGTAACAGAACATAAATTTATCTAACCACGTTCAATTCCATTTAACTCCAACTAATACAAAATTAATTTACTAAATAAATTTAATAACAATAACAAGTGTGAAAGACATGATTCTCAATAAATCATAACACCACCCACGTTTCTCAATAAATCATAATATTTACTTCTAAATTAAATGAAAATTTATATATTTAAATAGATGATTGCACAATGCATATCTTACGGAAAACTTCACTATCATTTAGCAAGTATTACTATGGCTTCATTCTTCAGATTTGTCCATGACTTGGAAGAAGGTCTAAGCAAGTTCCCCATCAAACTTAGAATCAAACACCTTTATGAGCAGCCTCCATTCAACAACAAATTTGAAATTGGAACACCGGAATGCATCATGCATGATCAATTTGTATAATCTCTTCACATCTTCAAATATTATTCTTAGAGATATTTTTCATTTTATCTAACATTTCTCTTCACTTGCAGGAAAATTTTGTTCATGAAACAGTGCAAAAATTACAGATTCCTATGTTCAAACCAATATTAAAGGTTGGAAGACTATTTGCAATATCAGATTATATTGTTGGAGCAAATACTATGAAGAATAAAACCACAAATTCAAGGCACAAAATACTTTTTTCCAAGAAGACTCGCATATGCGAAGTGCCAGAAATTGAGAATTTTCCTTCAAATATGTACTCATTCAAAGGATTTGAAGAGATATCCACCATCCAAGACACCTCAACTAGCCTATTATTTGGTAATATTCTATCCAACTTACTTAAAATTCAAATAATGTATGTAATGACCCGTAAAATTTTTTCGCAAGATATCGTGTATCAGAAAATTTCAGTAATAAAATTTCGGCGTATACTTATAAATTCGATTTAATAATTGATTTTAGTAGCTATAAATTTTGGTTCGTGCTCATTCGAGTCTTTCGAATAATGAATTATGGTGTTAGCTAGTTTAGATGTTGTGATTATATTATTTTCTCGACGTACTAAATAAATTATTCCAGTGCCTGATCTATATTATAGTTGGATGAGATAATCGAATTACTTAGCAAAGTATCTAAAATGAGATAGTATGGTTTTATACCATAGAAGGGTATGCAAATTGTTGATTAATAAGAAATGGTGTATAAGGGATTATAGTTTAGATCCTTATTAATAAGGTCTGTGTGAATTATTATTAATGGAAGGGGTGTACTTAATAAGATATTTGCTATGAGCATTATTTAAATGAGGTATCTAGTAAGGAACTAATTATCCATTATTAAGAAATTAACACTTGTGTTTTATAAGCAAACTCACACACACGTTTATTATATATATGTAATATACATATTTATAATTAAGAGATATAGTATTAGATTAATGTTGGGAAATATAGATATGATACATAATAAAAGGGATTCATTTGCACCTTATAGCATGGTTCATCACTTGTGTTAATAAAGGGAAAACACCCACACTCGTATATAGATATAAGAAAGTAGAAAGCATTGGTACAGTAGTAAGAAAATGTACATAAAGGAAAAGCAGTAAAGTCTAATATGTATATATGCATGTACAGTAGTCTAGGAAAAATATCTATATGTATACATTGCTGCAAATAGAAGGAGTATAGAAATGGTTTTGTTTCAACCGAGATCAGGTATGTCAAAGTCTTATAGAATATGGACATTAACATCTAGCAAATCTTTGACATAATTAATAGATTTAGTTGCTGCACAAATCTTGTATACATTAAGGCAGTCTAGAGGAGGTTGCAAAGTAGAAGTGAAGGGAAAGGACTGCTGCAGGAAGAATACCATAGTTGCCTCTTCTATTATCTTCCATCCGCATTTCACCTGCAAAGAGAAGGGAACAACTGCATTAAGACAAGCCCCAAAAGTCAGTAATAGGGCAGATGAAGTTTAAGATATAGGCTGTAAAGTGCTAGCCAACTCAAGTGCAATAGCAGTCCAGATTATTAAAGAACCTCTATACATAAGACTCAATCAAACACTCTTCTATATTCTACCCTAACACATACTTCACTCCCACAAAGAAAATACCCAGCCTTCTTGTTACGTAGAAACCTCCATCCATCCAAGAGAAGAACCTCGTCACCCTCCCAGATTTCAGTTGAAGAACAGCAAGGTAAGCTTAAGGTTAACCTAACAGTCTAAGTGTTGGACACCACTGAAACACTTCACCTCATTTTCTTTTCAAAAACTCAGTTTCTCACCCCCCCTAAAGCTTTTACAGAAGCAGTTTCCATCCACACACTGAGAAGTCACCCATTCAGAATTTTCAGAAGTTAAGGTAAACCTAAAACCAGTTTTCAGTTGTGTATCTGCAGTTCTAGTAATGAGTTAAGACTAATTTTAAGCATGCAAAACCTAGGACTTCAGATAGGTTGCAAACTGAGAATATATGCTTACTGGATTCAGAACATAGAAATAGTTGTAAATATGTGTGAGTGTACACGGTTAAGACTTCTATTGTTTTCTTAAGTTCAGAAACACTTGATCCATCTTTTTCTGATTTAAAACTATTAAGTTCAGAAGTTACAGGCCTAAGAACTTAGAAGGACTGAGAAGCTTTTAAGTTTTAATATGTTTAGAAAACTTTCTGCTGTTTTGAAGACATACATACATAATTATTTATATACCTCCTGAATCAACAGAAAACAGAACAAGCAAATAATTAAACACTTGTTTATGTATGCATGCAGACCTTAAAATAGGATACACCAACACTTCATTTTTATATATAGTTCTGATTTTCAGAACTGGACCTATGTCCTTATGTTATTAAATATCCAGATCATAATCTTTACACTCACAACCTCCATTAATAAGAAACCAACTCAAAAGTATTAAATCTCAGAAATTTAGAAACTACCTCACGCAGCAATCAAACTCCAAAACCCTTCCAACGCATAAGTTCGAACGAGACCAGCAACAAAAGTGTTCCTCAGTAAGGAAAAGAACAGAACCAGGGTCATAACTTGATTAAAGCTTTAAACAATTCAGAACTTGAAACTCTTAATTAAACAGAAACTTCGTATATTTCACAACCCAGTCAGAATAGAACTAGGGTCTAGCTAATTGTTTAAAACAGAAACCTGAAAGAGTATTGATCATACTGTAAACGAAGACTTAAAAATCTAAATTCAAAGATTTCAGATTTAATCCCAAATTCAACTCCATAGGCTGTCAAGTTTCTGAAACCCAAAAACGTGAAAAGAGGAACATGCATCATTATCTAAAACTGAAAATACAAGAACAGAATTAAAAGACTTGCCTTTAAAAGTAAAGCCACGGAACTGCAGACTAGGGAACTCCGGCGAGTAATTCTCCGAAGAAATCGCAGAGGCTGAGAAAAAAGAGAAACACCGAAAGATAAAGAGTTAAAAGAATAGGCAGAAACTTTAAGGAAAGCCTTGAAATCGAAAATGCAAGAACAGAAATTGCTAAACCTAAAAGAAATACAAATTGAAGGATAAGGAAATTGGGGGATTTATAAAACTAAAACTGAAATCGATTTCCTAAAACTAGAAAGAAATTAAAAAGGGTAGGAGGTTTCACCTGTAAATCGATGGTGGGAGATTATCACCGAGAAGCAACCAGAAAAGGCGAGAAGCAGATAGTGAAAGAAGGCGAGAAGTAGATCGTGAAAGAGAAAGAAACAGATCGAGTAATAAGGGTTAGGGTAAATGTTAGTGTAATGAATCTTAGTGGGTTGGAATTAGATTGGGCTTAGGTGATGTAGAAGATGGGCCGAGAATAAAGAAGTGATGGGCTGCTAGTGTATAAATCAAATGGGCTGGGTAAATAAAATCAGATTGGGCCGAATTACCTAATATTAGACTGGGCTTGATTTTAATTTCAATGGGCTTATTTAATTATGTAGAGTGAGCCCAAATGGGTAATAAGAATGAATTAAGTTATCCTTAATTAGGTAAGATGACTTAGATATATATTAGGGAAATTCAACAATTAGATAATTATTAGAACACTTTAATAATGATAGTTGCATTACCTACTAAGGACTCGATTTTAAATCGAGTAATAATTAGAATATTCATGAAATAATAGCACATTATTTCATTTTACTTAGATACGTCAATTAATACTCACGATGAGTATTTTCCCTCTTAATTACGATTAAGGTGCGGCGAAAGGAAATTCCAGTCGATTTTGCACCAGACTTTCGTTAGACAAGGAAGCACATCAGGTAGGCTTTCTTTTACAAAGCAAATCGTATGCGTTGTACCAAAATTATGATTTTCGTTTTAGAATGCTTAGAATTTCAAATGTTATGAAGTATTGCATTGTCGAAAATATTTGTATTTTGGTATGATGCGTATCTGTTGAACAATTAATCGATTTCGGGCTTTTAAAGATTTTATCTTTTAAAGCTAGTGTACACCAGAACCGTGAGTCATCTTAGCGGGTTGGCCGGTTCAGTGTCCGCGGAAAGTGGCCACTTTCCCGACACACAGAATTACAGATATGTTTGATTACTCCAGAACTTAGACTGGCCAGTCGACTTTTAAGATCACAAAAAGAATTTAGTGAACATAGGTTCTTTAGTGACAAAATCCCTATGTTGCACTGTATTACGACAATTGCAAATATATCAGTACGAATGTGATTTCGGCATGTGTTTACTGAGTACTTTCGTACTCAGCCCTGCATATATTTATAAATGTGCAGGTTAAGTCGTGATGACGAAGTGGAAGGCTCGGCGGTGGGTTTTTGTCAAACTCTTGTTGTTTTACTCTCGGTGGTTTATATGTCGTCATACATGTAAATCTAGATATTGATCCAGTTTCCGCTGCCAGACTTTTGTTTAGACTCAAGAACTTATTAGTTTTCTATCTTGTTTTCGAACTATGTAGTTCAGACTTGTACTTGTTCACCGTGTTTTCTTGACGTTATTTTAATTCCTGATGACTTCGAACGTTAAGTTTTCATTGATGTATTGGACTTCGGTCACACAACTCTATCGAAATCTTCCCTTTTGTTGTACGTTCCACGTTTCATCTTTATATCAAAGCGTTCGTTTAGTTTTCTTTACCCGTTTTCCCAATTAGTCACGTTTTCCTCGACTTTACTTAGAGAAGTAAAATGGGGACGTGACAATGTACTTATTTGTTTTGATTTGCAGATGTAATAGGAGTTGTGGTAGCATCCTACCAACCACAAATAAAGGAACAATATGGACGAACAATGAAGCTCATGGATATATTACTTGAAGATGAATGGTAATTTACTTCCCAACATCCAATTATTTTTTAAAATAGATTCATTTATAACATTAAAATATATTTGTAGTGGACAGACACTTTCATGCACACTTTGGGATGACTATGTGGATCAATTAACAAGTATTCTTCAAAAAGATGTTCCAAAACCAATGGTTGTAATTTTACAATTTTGCAAACCAACAACCTACGAAGGTAATATATTAATAGAGACAACTACACCAAATACAAAATTAAATATTTTCCTGATATATTTTTTTTTTGACAAATTAGGTGAAGTGAAAATTTCATGTGCATATTACGCCACAAATATTATAACGGACATCAGTTGCCCACACATTCTGGAATTCAAAGAAAAGTAAGATGAATACAATAAACATAACTTTTGACCAAAATTAACGTTAATTTTTTATTCTACTTTATTATAGGTACCTTTTAGGTATGAAAATATAAATAAAAGAAAAAAAGAAAGGCATTGAATTTGTCAAGATACTTGCGAAAGATCCTGATTTGGATATCCCGTTGAGGACAATTACTCAAATTAAACAAGAAGAAAATGTAATTTTCTTACTTTTGTACTTCTTATCTTATTTCTATAACTTATATGTAGCAGATAAAATTTTATCCTATAGAATGGATATTTTTGGGTGTATGCGGAAATCTTTGCAATTGATTGTATTGGAGGTTGGGCTTATCTTGCATGCAAAAAATGTTTAACAAAGGTGAAACCAGATGATGATAAGTTCTACTGCAAAAAATGTGAGAGTTTCAATGTTGGGGGTAAAATAAGGTAACTTCTCAAAAAAAAAAATTCATCTAAATGCCCTTATTAAAATTCTGTTCTTACATAATATAGGCATATTCTTACTTTAAAAGTTGTTGATGAAAATGGTGAGACATCATTTAATGTGTGGGAAGGAGAATGCCTCCAACTTATTGGAAAAACCAAGGATGAAATGGATATGGTAATATCTTTTTCATATGAAAAATTATAATACTATAAAAAAGTTTGATAAAAATAACATTTTAAACTCTAATTATATATTTATTTTCTTTTTGAAAGTTTGAAGAAACCATTGAACTTCCTGTTGAAATTGAAAGCTTAATTGGTAGAAGGGCACTCTTCAAGATTGTGATTCGTGCCGGACAAACTAAAAGGTACAACTTCCAAGGTGCTTACGCAGTGAGCAAGTTAATAAGTGATCCCAAAGAAATCAGCAAATACATGGAATACCACAAGCCAATTGAGGTAAGTAATCAACACTTAATAAAAATATAGACATATTAATCAATTATAGACATATATTTATGGGCATATTTTTTTTCCCCAGACCAAGGAGAAAGGTGACAATATCAAGAAGTTAGATGAGGCGAACAAGTTAAGTACGTCAAAAAGAACCGAGAAGATAGATGGAAATGATGATACTATTATAATTGAATAGTTTCCCTCAACAATGCCAAAAAAAAAAGCTTTTGAAAGTGGTGAAGCAGGAGAAGGATTAAGTTTGGAGTATGGAAGAAAATAGTATTTCCACTTGCAATTCTGGGATTTAAATAATTACTCTAAATAAGAGGGTCGCAGTATGTTGCATATCTCAGTTAAGGATTTGCATTTGAGTTCAACAATCTACTTAGGATTTCCTTTTCAGTTGAATAAACTATATCTTCATTACTGTTTCAATTATTTTATACTACAACAGAAATAAGGTATAGTAATATATAAACTCAGAGTACAATAAAAAATACTCCCTCCGTCCCAGTTGAGGTGTCCCAATTTCCATTTAGGGACGTCCTAGCTGAGATGTCTCATTTCCCTTTTTGGGTGGAGAATAAGGAAAAAGTAGGGTAGTCGGAGAGTAAGAAAAGTGGGTAGATAGAAATTAAAGTGTTAATTAAAGTTGTCTTGATTTGCGGTGCGAAAAGTTATGGAACATTTAAGGTGGGACGGAGGGAGTAATAATAAAGTATAATAAGAGTTTGAAAAAATAATTAATTAATACAACAAAAATAGCAATTTTGTACCTATGACTTAAATTAAATAATACAATTATAATTAACGAGTTTCCATCAATGATTCCTAAATAACACATGAAATAGTGGAGCAATATATTGATTAAGTAGAATTTATACTTCAGTAAAATTATTTATGTAAAATTTTATAAAAATTTATTTCCAGTTAATTTTAATTTTATATTTAATTCCAGTTAATTTTAATTCATAATAATAATAAGATTAATACAAATATATTTGTAACTCAAAATAGAAATAAGGTATTATAAAACAATTTAAACAAAACATAAACATATCAAGATAAAAATAAAGTAAACAAACTTTAATATAGTATTCGTGGTAAAAAAAAAACATTTTCATAAAAACAAATTATGAGAATATAAAAAAATAAAAATACAGCAAAGCACTTACAATATAGTATATATTAATATAATGCTGTTCAAATATAATTGAACTATTATAATTAAATAAATTCAGTAACAAAACATAAATTAATATAATCCTATCAAATTCATTCTAATTCCTAATAATTAAAAATTGTTTTTATATAAATAATATAATAATAAGAACTACACCAACGAATGCCTATTAAATTAATAAATTAAAAAATATAACATCAACAAATTCCTTAAAACATTATTACGAGTAAGAACTTAAATTGAAAGTAAATATATGAAACAATATAAATCAGAACTAATACAATAAATAAATCATAATCTCAATTATATGAATTAAGTGGGACGCCCACGTTACTAATACAATTAATAAAACATTAATTTCAATTATATGAATTAAGTGGAAGACCCAACCGTTATAATTTCATACTTACATAACCAATATTCACGTAACAAAAAAATATTCACACATAAGAACAGGAAGTAAAACAAAGCAAAAGGAAATTATATCACAAGATTGAATCAGAATTACAATTTTTAATGGCTGCTGCAAATAAAAAAGGGAAAGTTACGATATTACATTTTGTGTAGTGTTGCAGAAAATGTATACATATATATATATCCTTTAAAAGTTAGACTCACCCTACCTATATGTTATTATTGTACTGTCTTTTTTTTATTGTTCAGATACCTGTTTAAATGTTTATATCTAAAAACTTTACTAAAACGTTTTGCAGAAAAGAAAGAATTACATCAGCTCACCCAAATGTCTATCAGAGAATGTATTGGAGCCAAACAAAAGAATATTCATCCGGGTAATTGAGTTATAGAAATGTTATGGTAATGTTTTTTAATTTTAATAAAAATGGAAAAGTAATTCTGCTTTAAGGATTTTTTGATAACCATTAGATAAAATGCAAATTTTAGTTACATTACATATTTTAGTACTAGATTGATTAGGAAGAATATAAATTTTTTTACAAAGAATTATTTTTTTTTAAATACATTTCAAATGTTTATTTAAAAATTTCAAGTATAAATGCAATGTAAAGTAATTCTTGAAATTTTATGAAATTTTCTTTGATGAAAATGTCTTCTTAACAAAATTGGAAAAGTAATACCGCTTTAAGGATTCCTTGATATGCATTAAATAAAATGTAAAAATTAGTTGCATTACATATTTTACTACTAAAGATGATTAGTAAGAATATAATTTTTTTTTGCAAAAAATTAATTAATTTTTAATACTTTCCATATTCTTATTTAAAAATTTTCAGGTATATATGCAATGTACAGTAATTCTGAAAATTTAACGTATTTTACTTTAATGAAAATGTATGTTTCTCAAATTTAATTTAACGTATTTTACTTTAATGCAATGTATAGTAATTCTGAAAATTTAACGTATTTTACTTTAATGAAAATGTTTTGTTTCTCAAATAAGTTAGGTTTCTAAATTTCATTATCTGCAAACTCTTTAGGAACATTTATATTATATTGACTGGTGTTCTGCTTTGCTTACTAAATTAAACACATACTATCCCTATAATATATATTAATGAGGGAGGTTACTGCTTTATGTATAAAGCCTTATAGTTTTTAAATTTATGTAATATAAATATGCATTATTCTTTTCAATTTACTTATGGACAAAAAGAACATTTATTTATAAAGGTATAAAATGATTAAAAGAGAAAATGACAATTTTTTTAATTAAACTAATTAAGTATAATACAAATGATAATTATGAACATTTATTTTTGGAACATGCATGTTTTATTAAAGGTCATATTTATGAAGAATAATAATTTTCAATTTTTGCAAACAAAAAAACAAATCAAGACACCCAACAAATTAAGTAGGTACATAAAAATCTATAAACAATCAAGTTCTTAATAAGCCAAAACTTACAACAAATATTGTAGGTGCTCATCGACATACACGTAGATCCACAAAAAAAAAAACTTATTACGCAAAAAATGGAACACAAAATAAAACAAAATATTAACTATATTTGGAGAAACATACCTTACACCCGTTTAATTAGCATATTTTGTTGCTTGAAAACGAGAAAAATGGTTAGGTCGAATTAAGATAAACTTTTTCAATTTATGTAAAAAAAATCCAGATCCGATCTTCAGAGTGTTACGGAGTTGAAAAATTTTCTATAAACACTAATTTTTCAAGAAGTTAATAATAACTTACACCAAATATTGGATGTGGTCGCCACATATATACAAATCTACATAAAAAGTTATTATGCATCAAATATTGAAATGAAAATTTAAATTATAAATATATATTTGTGGAGGAACATACCCATTACACTCATTTAATGAACATGTATACAAATGATATAGAAATGATCTAAGAGTTTATAGACAAAATTACAGAAAAAGAAAAAAAAATAGTAAAAGAAAATGAGAAAATTGAAGAAGAAGACGAAAATTGAAGAAAGAAGAAGGAATGAAGCAATCACGGCTTCTGAAAGAAAAATTTGGAAACCAATGTATATATACTACTTTTTAGGGTTTGAACACTATTAGTGTTATGTGTTGTATTGGGCTTATAATCATGTGTTTACAATTATGATATGGCTATTTATTTTGTGTAATTCCAAAAATATGTGCATTCCACAAACTATTTCACTAAATAGAGATTTTGTGCACAATGGGTGTGATATTGAGATGTAGAGAACATCAATAATAAAATATGAAAATTTATAGTAAATACGAACCTTTTATTTATTGATATTAATATTATCATTTAAATAGTGAAATATTATTCTTATTTATTGTTTATTTGATTTTAAATTTCCAGTTATTAATTAAATAAATTTAGATACTAAAATACATGTAATTATAATTAAAATAAATTAAATTTTGATTACAAACATGAATTATGAAAAAATAAATAGAGAACACATGATTCCATATAAAAAGGAAACACACAACAAATATACGAATAATAAGATTCAATGCAATTTATTTATTAGTAAGCATCCTATAATAAAAATCACAATAACACCATTAAACTATTTATTTTCTCTTCTGTAGAACAAAATACATTACAAATTTCAAATAATATAACGTTACTCATTATTATGTTCAATAAAAAAAAATTACAACTTTTAAACATTATAACTTTAATTATTATTATTATTATTATTATTATTATTATTATTATTATTATCTTTTACACAATAAATAGCATGATATCACTCGGTATACTGTTTTTTTTTTTAATTTCTTCATTCTCTATAATAAATATCGAAAATATGTTTTAACTTTGAATTGCAATATATAAAATTTAGGTTAACTGTCTTATTTTTTAGATGTTACAATAATAATTGGATCATATTAGAACTAAATTATATATAATATGTGATGGAGTATTAGTTTTCTTCAGGAAATTCATCTCGCTCGGGGAAAAAGTTGAAAAGGTAAAAAATGTTCGAAAGATACGATTATTTGCAATCTTCTTCTTCAATTAGCGGTAACGTTCATAATAATATTATTTGAATTTTCATACATTTCCTTTTCATTATTATTATTTTATGATTATTATTATGAGGTTTTAATTTGAATCGGTAATATTTCATTAACAAAAGAAAAATGTGTGTTTTTTTAGGAAATGTTGGAGATAACGAGCCAAATTCATTTCCGGATAATGAATCTTTGGAAGAGAGTCAAGCGACTACATTAATTGACGTATGTATTGAAGAGATACCAAATACAGGTAGTAATCTATATTATATGTCATATTTTAATTTAAAATTTTTGCACGCTAGAACTACATTCTATTTTATTATAAATCTATTAAAACTAACAAAAGTTGATCATGCACAATTGCTTACAATATTATTTAATTTTTCTAATAATTCTTTTATTTTCTTAGCAATGAATTTCACAAAACCAAATATAGTGGTGTGATGAATTATACAAGTGACAAAACAAGTAAGAACGATGGATTAATTGACATCTATGTCCAAGAAATTCATAATAAAGGTAGTTATTCGTATTTTATCATTTTCACGGTTTAAACCTAATATTAGTTTTTGAATAATAGTCTGAATTGTAAAAAATTTATACATTATATGTCGTTCATAATTAATTATATTCACTAATATTATTGAACAAAATATTATGATCATGGTGATCCTGTTTGGGTGTGCGAGTTTTGCAAAGCCCACTTTTGGTATGATGAAAGATTAGGGAAATCTACCAATACTGAAAATCCAAAATATTCATTATGTTGTCAAAGTGGTAAAATCAAATTGACGAGAATGGAAAATCCTCTAGTTTTGTTGCAAAACTTGCTATATGGAGACGATGCAAAAAGTAAATATTTCCGTGATAACATCCGTTCGTACAACAGTATGTTCGCATTTACATCAATGGGTGGAAAGATAGATTTGAGTCTAAACAATGGCAATTCACCACCCACATTTCGACTGCACGACCAAAACTATCATTTAATTGGTAGTTTAATGTCATCTGAGGGTTCTTCACCAAAGTTTGCTCAATTGTACATTTATGATACTGAAAATGAAGTTACAAATAGAATGGATTCCGTGAGGTAATTTTTATGTTACTTTTAAACTAATATAAATATTTTAAAATTTGATATAAATTTGATATTGTGTGTTTTATGATTCATTTACTTTCTATTTATTTAGACAAAAAATAGAGGTAAACAAGCTACATGCTGAGATTGTTTATGATTTGAAGATGATGTCAAATGAAAATAATGTATTCGTGAAGACATTAGAATGGCCAAAGAGAAGATTATCGATCACGGGCAATCTGATCTGAAGATAAAGCTTATTGGTAGAAGATGCAGAGATGCTCTAACATATAACTTGCCCTCTGTTTCAGAAGTGGCAGCTCTGATTGTTGGCGATATAGATGAATCTTTAGGAGATAGAGATATAGTAATTGAAACTCAATCTGGCGAACTGTAGCGCATCAATGAGCTCCATGTAGCATATCTTGGCTTGCAGTATCCACTCTTATTCCCATATGGTGCAGATGGTTTTCGTGAAGATATTCCTCTGTGTAGTACGAAAATCTCTCAATCAACTAAAGCTAGAAAAATTGTTAGTATGAGAGAATACTTCGCTTATAGGTTGCATGAAAGAGAAAATGAAGCAACGACTATTTTCTCTTCAAAGAGACTCTTTCAACAATTCGTACTTGATGCTTATACTATGGTTGAATCGTCCAGATTGATGTATGTCCGTATAAATCAAAAAAAATTGAGAAGTGATATGTATAAAGGCCTTACAGATGCTGTTATCAGAGGTGACACGCATCCAGCAAGTCAAGGAAAAAGAGTTGTGCTGCCATCATCTTTCACTGGAGGAGCAAGATACATCATTCAATGCTATCAAGATGCAATGACAATTTGCAAATGGGCCGGGTATCCTAATTTGTTTATCACATTTACATGCAATCCAAAATGGTCAGAGATACTGAGATATGTAGAAAGTTGACGATCGAAACCTGAAGATCGTCCGGATATTGTTTGTCGTGTTTTCAAAATGAAATTGGATAATTTGGTAGAAGATCTATGCAAAAGAAAATTATTTGGAGCAGTAAGAGCATGTATTATTGCGTAACAATACTACATTCTAAATATTTTTATATATTATTTATGTATATATATAGTTTCTCAAATTTAATATATTTTATTTATTATTATTACAATTGTATACACAATTGAATTTCAAAAACGAGGACTCCCATATGCGCATATACTACTCTTTATTTCTAAAGAAGAAATAGATCCTTCCCCCGAAAACATCGACCAAATTATTTCTGCTGAAATACCAGATAAAGTTTATGATCCAAAATATTATGCGGCTGTACAAGATTTCATGGTCCATGGTCCATGCGGAGTGGCAAACAAGAATTCACCGTGTATGACAAATGGTCGTTGTACAAAGTATTTTCCCAAAAAATACGTGGAAACAACGAACATGGATGATGACGGTTATCCAGTATATAGAAGAAGAGACAATGGACGAACAATATCGAAGAATGGTGTATCTTTGGATAATAGATACGTCGTTCTCCACAATCGTTATCTTTTGATGAAGTACTGAGCACACATAAATGTAGAATGGTGTAACCAATCTCGATCCATCAAATATTTGTTCAAATACATTAATAAGGGAAATGATCATGTAACAACATCTTTCTATAAGAGCACAAATGAAGAACATGCTGGGAAGAATATTGATGAAGTGAATATGTATTTATGACTGCAGATACATATCACCTTGTGAGGCTGCTTGGCGGATATTTGGCTTCAAAATTTAATTCAGAAAACCTTCTGTCGAATGACAACAATTTCATCTTCCGGGTGAACAAAATATAATATTTTCAGATTCTGATGGAATTGATGAAGTGCTGAAAAAACCGACGATTGGAGAAAGCATGTTCTTAGCGTGGTTTGAGGCAAACAAGACATATCCCAAAGAAAAAAAACTTACATATGCAGAATTTCAGACACAATTTGTTTGGAAACAAGATTTGAGAGAATGGAAGCTGAGAAAATAAGGATTATCGATTGGAAGAATATTTATATGCCTCCTGGTAGTGGAGAAAATTACTATCTAAGATGTTTACTCAATATAGTGCGCGGGCCTACATGCTATGAAGATATAAAAATTGTTAATGGGATCCTATAAAATTCATTCAAGGATGTTTGCTTTGCACTAGGATTATTGAGTGACGATAGAGAATACATTGCCGCTATAGTTTAGGCAAGCTTTTGGGCGTCTGCAAAATCTTTGAGAAATTTGTTTGTGACTTTATTATCTTCGGATTCTTTCAGTCGTCCAGAAGATGTTTGGAATGCATGTTTGACGTATTTATCAGATGATATTTTGTATAAACAAAGGTCTTCTATGCATCATCCAAGTGACATTTCTTCCATAAAATTTTGTACATAAGCCAATATATATTTAAAATAATTAACCATTAATTATGTTTCAAAAAATGCAGAGCTGCAATTGACGCCTGATCAAATTAAGAGTTACTGTCTCGTGGAAATTGATAAATTGTTGAGAGGTTTTGGTAAGAGTCTACGAGAATTCGAACAAATTCCGTATCCAAGTGTTGAATTTTTCCAGTATGATGAGAACAGATTAGTCAGTGATGAAATGAGGTATGATCGTAAAGCTTTGACGGAGGAATACAATATCTTGATTGTTAAGCTTACTGATGAGCATCGCAGTGTTTATGATACTGTAATGAACGCAATACATTTAGATTCTGGAGGAATGTTTTTCGTATATGGCTATGGAGGCACCGATAAAACTTTTATCTGGAAAACACTGTCTGCAGCTTTGAGGTCAAAAGGAGAAATTATTTTAAATGTTGCTTCAAGTGGTATTGCATCTCTATTGCTGCCTGGTGGAAGAACAACTCATTCTCGATTCAAAATTCCAATAAGCACTACAAGAAACATGAAACTGGCGACGGAATGGACGACAGATTGTCAATCCGTCGTCCGCTAGCGACGGACTGGTGACGGATCACCGTGAAATTTTTGACGACGGACTGGCGACTGTTTATTTAGCGTGCAAGTTGGCGCCAAACCTAACGACGGACCTGACGATGGATTGGTCCGTCGTTAGCTAGTTCCGTTGTCAGTTCGTCGTGAACTTAATTAATTTGAATTTGAATTTATTTTTTTATTGGACGACGGACTTTTCTGTCTTTAAGTCCGTCGTCCAGCCCTTTAAATCGGGGTTCAGTCCCATTTAGCGAAAACATAAGGCCAGACGCGTAAAACTCATCTTCTCCGGCGATTCCAAGCTCCCACCAGCCAAAGCAACCCCAGATATGTCTATTACTTCGATTTCCCTTCTCCCTTCTCTTTATCTCACCATTTTTCTAACTCTCCGTCGTTTTCTCGCCGGAGAGGGCAGCTTCCCCGTTTCCTCCAGCCGTCCTCTGCCCTCCCCTCCGCCTCTGCGCACTGCCCTCGCCCCCCAGCAGCCTCCGTGCTCTCCCTCCGACTCCTGCCCTCCCCAGCCTCCTGCTGGACTGCTGCCGCCGCCCGCCGCCGCTCTGCAGTCGCCTCCCCACTCCTAGGTATGCTTTTTTGATTTTTTTTTAATTTTCTTAATTATTTGATAAATTTTATTAATTATTTTGTTAATTGTTGTTTAAATAAGTTAATTGTTAAATAAGTTTATTAGTGTTTCATAGTTGTTAAATAATTTATTTAGTGTTTAATATGTGTTTGATAATTGTGGTTTTAGTGTTTAATTAAATTAGTGTTAATTGATTGTTAATCAGTATAGATTTATTTAAATAGTTTAATTAGTTTAATTATTTAAGTAGTTTTTAATTTAATTAGTTTAGTTATTTAAATTAGTGTTAATTGATTGTTAATTAGTATAAGTTCACTTAATTAGTTGAATTGTTGAAATAGTTTAATTGTTTAATTTGTTTATATTGTTAATGAAATGCTATAGGTTTAATTAATTTAATTAGTTTAATTTAATTGTTAATTAGTATAGATTTACTTAATTTAATTAGTTTAATTAAATTGTTTATTTTTGTTAATTAACTTTATATTAAATTTGTTTAGGAGTCGCATTTCGCCTTTTCCGACTGCTCTCGGAGCCGCCTTTCGCCGCTATCGGTGTCGCCTTATCCGGTGAAAGGTAAATAATTTTAATAATTTATTTTTATTATATTTAGTTAAATTTTGTAATTAATCAGTTAATTAGGTTAATTAGTAGTTAGAATAATTTAATTAGAGTATAATCAACCGCCTATACTAATGTCATCGTCACAGATTAAGAAATGAATTAATTTCTGAGACCTCGTTCTAAGTATCAACACGTTAGAACTATCTCACTGTGAAACCACTCAATATGTATACGCAAAGCATGTGTAACCGCTTATACATACCGAAATCATTCTGCGAGCTAAGGTCAGTTGCATCGAAATAATATCGCAGCCTTTACCGACTAGACTATCCAAGTCTATCTAGACTGTGACTTTATATTACAAAGGAACCGACTGTGTGACCTTCCGTGATCATTGATCCACCACGCAGTCTACAATTGTAATAAATGGACTCGTTTGTAATTTAATATATATATAATAATAATAAATAACAAACCAATGATAGAAACATTTATTCTCATTAAAGTGCAATCGAAAACAAGTATGATACATCGTCTAAGCATAAAGCATGCTTTGAGGTATACAAACCCTAACAATATCCCACTTATACTCAAACATGCTTTAGAGTATACAAATATCTGTGTCGCGTGACATAACTCTCCCACTTATACCTAAAGCAGGTCTATTACACGTCGCACGCCTAATCCTTCTACATGCCTCTCAAACATCTTCCCGTTCAGGCTTTTCGTGAAGGGATTTACCAGGTTGTCCGCCGACGCAATTTTCGTCACCACTATATCGCCCCTCCTGACAATATTACGAATGATGTGATATTTTCTCTCAATGTGTTTACTTGTCTTATGGGCCCATGGTTCCCTCGAGTTTGCCACTGCACCAGAGTTATCACAATAGATCGTGATACTCGCCGGCATACTCGAAATCACATCTAGGTCCAACAAGAAGCTCCTGAGCCAAACAGCTTCCTTTGCAGCCTCGGATGCGGCCACATATTCAGCTTCCCTGGTGGAGTCCGCGATGCATTTCTGCTTCACACTCCTCCATGTCACGGCTCCGCCTCCCAAAGTAAATACATACCCGGAGGTAGATTTTCTTGAGTCCCGATCCGCTGAATGTCGGAATCGGTATATCCCAAAGGGCATAATGAATCAGCCTGGTAAACCAAATAGTACTACTTAGTTTGTTTATGGTACTCGAGTATGTTCTTTACCGCTGTCCAATGTCATTTTCCAGGTTGGACTGATATCTCGCTACCATGCCAACGACAAAGCAGATATCCGGCCTAGTACACATCATAGCATACATGAGACTGCCTACTGCCGAAGCGTAAGGTATCTGTCTCATCTCCTTTTTCACCTCATGTGTCTTAGGGAACATGTCCTGAGAAAGAACGATTCCATGTCTGAAAGGTAAGAAACCCTTCTTGGAATCATGCATGCTAAAGCGTCTAAGTATAGTTTCGATATAGGATTCCTGAGATAAGCACAACATTCGCTTAGATATCGAATGTGTCCCGCGTCTCCCATATGCTTGATCCCTAGAATGTGTCCTGCGTCTCCCATATGCTTTATATCGAATTGACTAGACATGTATGCTCTAACGTCTGATAACATCTTCTTGACACTTCTGATCAAGAGAATGTCATCTACGTATAGCACCAAGAAAACAACTGCTTTACCCTCACACTTCTTGTACACACAACTTTCATCAGGGCACTGATCAAATCCATAAGACTTGATCACCTAATCAAAGCAAAGGTTCCATGACCGTGAGGCTTGCTTAAGTCCATAAATGGACTTCTTAAGCTTCCACACCATATGTTCCTTTCCTTGAAGTACATAGCCCTCGGGTTGTTGCATATGGATGTTCTCTTCAAGACTTACATTTAGGAAAGCTGTCTTGATATCCATTTGCCACACTTCCCAATCCATATATGTTGCTACTGATAAGAGTATACGAATAGACTTGAGCATGGCTACTGGCGAGAAGGTCTCATCGTAATCGATACATTCTTTTTAAGTATAGCCCTTAGCTACTGGTTTAGCTTTGAAGACAACGACGTTACCGTCGGGTCCTCTTTTCCTCTTGAAGACCCATTTACTCCCTATGGCTTTGCAGCCATCGGACAAATCTACTAGCTCGTATATTTCCTTGTCTACCATGGATTGCAGTTCAGACTCCATCGCCTCTAGCTAGAAGTGACAGTCCTTGTCGTGTACTGCCTCTTTGTAGTTCCAAGGATCTAATTCGTCTAGGCCTGGGTCTGAGTCAGATGCCTCTCCCACTCCAATGAATCGGTCGGGTTGATGAACAACCCTCCCACTACGATGAGGTTCCATTTAGGTGGTACAAGTGTTTGAGTTGGTGCTGTTGCACGTTGTGTTTCTTGTGAATTTGGATTAGCTATAGTTCTCATTTCCTCGAGAACTATCTCACTCGTTGTCTTGTGGTTGTTTACGTAGTCTTCTTCTAGAAATCCAGCATGAGTGCTAATCACGACCTTATGATCTCTAAGACTATAAAACTCCCACCCTTTCGTCTCTTTTGGGTAACCCACGAGCAGACACAAGTCAGTACGAGGTGCCAATTTGTCGGCGTCCTTCTCTAGCATGTGTGCTGGACAACCCCACACCTTGAGATGTTCACAACTCAATTGGTGTCTTAGGGACCGACTTGGATGGTACCAAGTTCAATGTGTAAACTGCTGTCTCTAGGGCATGTCCCCAAAACGAAACAGGCAACTCTGCATAACTCATCATAGATCTTACCATCTCCATAAGCGTTCTATTCCGTCTCTCTGCTACACCATTTTGCTGGGGTGTACTTGGTGCAGTTAACTGGGATTGAATCCATGCATCCGCTAAATGGCTCAAAAACTCAGCACTGAGGTATTCGCCTCCACGATCAGAACGCAGACACTTGATAGTCTTTCCATGACGATTCTCCACAAGTGCCCTGAATTCCTTAAATTTCTGAAAGGATTTGACTTGTGGTACATCAAATAGACATATCCGTATTTTGGGTAATCATCAATGAAAGTGATGAAATACTGCATGCCACCTCTGGCCTGAGTAGACATTGGACCACAAACATCGGAGTGAATGATATCTAACACATCTTGGGCTCTATTTCCTGTGACCCTGAATGGTCTCTTGGTCATTTTACCTTCCAAGCAAGATTCACAAGTAGGGTATGGCTCAACTTGGAGTTTATCCAAAGGCCCATGTTCCACTAGCTTTTGAATCCTCCTAAGGTCATTATGTCAAAGTCTTAAGTGTCAACGATATGTATCATTCGACAAAAGACAAGAAGCTTTTCTCTTCTTGGAGTTAGTAGATAAGTTAAAAGTTGAATTTAAACGTTG
Organism: Leonotis leonurus; assembly: GCA_026898415.1. Lineage (NCBI taxonomy): Eukaryota > Viridiplantae > Streptophyta > Magnoliopsida > Lamiales > Lamiaceae > Leonotis > Leonotis leonurus. The sequence goes on along the minus strand of JAPKLX010000146.1, from coordinate 272,575 downwards.
TTTAGGTTGTGCAGATATAATATATAAGTTGTTAACCATAGTACGAGAACAAATAAACAATTCTCTTTTCTTGATAATAACTGAATCATCAAAAAAAACAAAATATCCATCCAAAATAAGTTTAGAAATCGAAACGAGGTTCTTTCTAAAACTAGGTACTATTGAAACATCATAAAATACTAACACGGTAGAGGCAAACTACGACTCTACGTCTCCCACTGCAACGGCCGCCACTCGCTTGGCGTCGCCCAACGAGATGGAAATCTCTCCGTCTCTAAGTGGTCTGGATCGCAGAAGAGCCTGCGAGTCACAACAAACATGGTCAGCGACACCTGTATCTACTACCCAAGAATGGGCAGAACTTGCCATATAACATGATGTTACCACTAAAGCTGAAGATGTACCTTGATCGTTCACCGACTTCTTATGAAGCGGACAGTCTTGTTTCCAATGCCCTTTCTTACCGCACTTAAAATATTTTCCAGTTCCTTCCTTTTTCTTCGTCCCATTCGTCGCCTTCCTCTTTTTAGAAATCTTCGGCACTCCCTTCTTCTTGCGCTTACCCTTTGAAGGGTTGCTAGAAGAATCTGGAGCTGATACTACTAACGCAGTCTTGGGTTCGGCTTTCACAATAGCTTCCACCGTTTGCAGCTCAGCCAGTAGTTCCGTCAATGTGTAATCATGTTTGTTCATGATATAGTTGACCCGGAACGACTCAAAGCTCAACGGTGAGCTTTGTAGAACGATATCTATCTGAGACTCCTTATCGATTTTTCCACCAAGAGTCTCAATATCGCTCAAGTAGCCTATCATCTTCAGGACATGGTCCCGAACTGATGATTCCTCTGCCATAGAAACATTCATCACATTGCGAATTGTCACTTGCTTGGCCAATCGACTCTGTGTACCGAACATCTCATTTAGACTAAACATGATATCAGCGGATACCTTGATGCTTTCATGCTAATGCTGCAAGGCGTTATTTATGGAGGCCATAATGTAACACCTTGCCATCTTGTTAGCCTTCATCCATTTATCATATTTAGCCCTGGCATTCGTAGATGCGTTATCAGGAGGAACTGAAGGACATGGTTCGTCAAGGACAAACTTAATGTCGTCAGCAGTAAGGACAATCTCCAAATTCCTTTTCCAGTGTATATAATTATCTGTCTCAAGCCATTTCTTTTCAAGAATCGAGGCGAGTGGATTGAAAGTCATGCTTAACAGAAATTGAGAATAAATCCAAAAAAACTATCATAAATACATGCTCAAACGCAAATAATCAAAACCTTTTTAAAAAGGATCATGCTTTGAACATACTATTTAAAATCAATCATGCAAGCCACGCAGTGTGATCGATTACACAATCAATTTCAAAACGTTTTTACTGGTCATGCAACTCAACAGTCAGAGGCCGCGCAGTGCTGCTATAACTGCCAAATTACACCTAAGCTATTACCATGAGTCTGACAGCAAAGAAATTAATTGATTTTAATAAGCCCACAGCGGAGGGGTCATATTGCCATCAATTAAATTCTTACAGCCATCTATAGAGAAGTCTTATCACGTGAACTGGTAAAATGTGATCCCGCTTGGAATCAAGACAAGTTACTTCACGAAAAGACCATCTCATGGAGACCATATGTAATCTTAGTAAGTTAAATTAATAAAATGCAATTACAATCATCGCTTAGTCATTTTTTAATTTTGAAAAGGTTTTTCACATGGATAGTCACATATTATGACATGTCTAAAATCTAGATAAGATCTCCAATAAATTGGCATATCAATTTAGACAAGTTCCACATAATAAAGAGCAAATAAAAGCCAAATTAAAAAAATTAAGCACATAATAAGACAAATAAGTACATCAATTATCCAAAATATATGATAAATTAACTAATTCCTAAAACTAAGGAATACAAATTAAATCCTCCATCTTCTTCTCTTATAGATGAACTCCAATTCAAATTTCAAATTTAAACCAGGATTAAAATCTCAAAAATTTGAATTTTGAATTTCGGAGTCGGGATGGGCTAGCCCGGGGCCAGTCTCACTCCCAGCCGGGGCTGCCGAGTGGACAGCGCCCGCTGGCCTGTGCCGGGCGCTGTTCCGCGCGTGCTAGGCGCTGTGCCGCCTGCGCCGCACCAGTGGCCTGTCCCGCGCGCCAGGCGCTGTGCCGCCAGCACCAGTGCCCGCTGGAACAGGGTCAGTGCCCGTTGGCCTGAGCTGGCCCCTGTGCCGCGCGCGCCAGTGCCTGTGCCGGCCCCTGTGCCGCGCGCACCAGTGCCTGCGCCGGACGGTTACACAATAAATACAGATACCCTAAAAAAGAGAAAAAAAGTCTTGTGTGAATGGGTGAAAGGGCTTAAGTTTCCGGACGGTTACGTGTCAAATATGGGTAGATGTGTAGACATGAGTAAATTGAAGATGTTTGGCATGAAGAGTCACGATTGTCACATTTTTATGTAGCGTATACTACCCATAGGATTTCGAGAACTACTCCCACAAGCCGTTTGGAAGTCGATAACAGAGTTGTGCTTATTCTTTCGTGATTTGACATCACGAAACATAAAGAGTGAGGACATGGAGACACTTAACAATAACATCCCAGTGATTTTGTGTAAACTTGAGCGTATATTTCCGTCAAGCTTCTTTGACTCAATGGAACATTTGCATATCCATCTAGCTGATGAGGAAAGAGATGGAGGACCATTTCAATATCGATGGATGTACCCATTTGAGAGGTACTTCAAAACATCTTAATTACAAGTTATATTTCAACTAATACATTATGTTTAATGCTTTCCACCACAATCATTTCAATACAGATATTTGAGAAAATTAAAAAATAATGTGAAGAACAAAGCAAGGGTTGAAGGATCCATATGTTTTGCATACTTAGTGGAGGAAGCCACTGCATTTTACTCATATTATTTTGAGGATCATGTCACTACGATACATAGAGAGTTGCCTTGCAATTATGTTGGATGATGTTCTACTAGTGGGGAACAAGATCAACCAGGCTTGCTTTCCATATTCAAATTGGCTGGAATTGGTGTTGGAAAGACAACCAAAAGATCACTGGATGATAGGGAATACATAGATGCTCATCTATACGTATTCCATAATTGTGTGGAGATCGATCCATATATCAAGTAAAGTTTTACAACTTAATATATATAACACTTCTATTTAATTGAAGATGTAGCTTTTATCAACTAATATATACTTGTTGTATGAAGGGAGTATGAATCACAACTCAGGCTCTCAAATCTATGGATTTCTGACATGGACATTGACAAGAAAATGTCGGCAGAATTTCCTAAATGGTTTTGTACCTATGTGAGTCAAATTGACACTCATTTAACTTGAATTGAATTTATAATTAAGATATATGCATGAATACTTAACTTGACAAATATTATAACTTTTTGGTGAAATAAGTACAAACTTATGTAACAGATCCTATTATGTGGGATATTACAAGTGGACCTTCACCAATGATTACAACATATTATGGTTATTTGGTGAATGACTATAAATTCCACACGATATCTCATGGAACTCACAAAGCCACTATGAGTAGTGGTGTGTGCATCATGTTTCAACTTATTTTTAACTGTCAGTATGTGGCATTGTTTAGACCAGACCCACTGTCCGTGTCACGTCCCCATTTCACTTCTCTAAGTGAAATCGAGGAAAACGTGACCAAAAAGAAAAAGCGGATAAATAAACGGAACGAAAGCATTGATATTGAATGGGAAACGGAAAAACGAATCAGAAGTAAGTGATTTTAATCACATCTTGAAACATGGAAACGGTTACAAGTCTGACAATACATGGTTCGATACGAACGAAATAACTGATAAGATCTTAAAGCTTTAAATAAAGTTTAGCAGCGGAACGTCAGAAGAAAATAGCTAACAAGTTCTTGAATCTAAACAAAAGTCTGGCAGCGGAAACTGGATCAATATCTAGGTTTACATGTATGACGACATATAAACCACCGAGAGTAAAACAACAAGAGTTTGACAAAAACCCACCGCTGAGCCTTCCACTTCGTCATCACGACTTAACCTGCACATTTATAAATATATGCAGGGCTGAGTACGAAAGTACTCAGTAAACACATGCCGAAATCACATTCGTACTGCTATATTTGCAATTTCCGTAATATAGTGCAACATAGGGATTTTGTCACTAAAGAACCTATGTTCACTAAAATTTTTGTGATCTTAAAAGTTCGACAGCGCTGTCTAAGTTCTGGAGTAATCAAACATATCTGTAATTCTGTGTGTCGGGAAAGTGGCCACTTTCCGCGAACACTAAACCGGCCAACCCGCTAAGATGACTCACGGTTCTGGTGTACACTAGCCTTAAAAGATAAAGATCTTTAAAAGCCCAAAATCGATTAATTTCAACAGATACGCATCATACCAAAATACAAATATTTTCGACAATGCAATACTTCATAACATTTGAAATTCTAAGCATTCTAAAGCGAAAATCATAATTTTGGTACAACGCATGCGATTTTACTTGGTAAAAGAAAGCCTACCTGAATTTGCTCCTTCGTCTAACGATAATCTAGTGCAAATCGACTGAACTTCTCTTTCGCTGAGCCTTAATCGAAATTAAGAGGAAAAATACTCTTTGTAAGTATTAATTTGTCTTATAGAATCAATATGAAATGATATACTATTATTTCATAATTAATGCTAATTATTACTCAATTTAGAATTGAGTTTCCAGTAGCTAAACCATCTTATTATTGGAGTTTTCCAATAATCATCTACTTATCGAAATTTTTCTAAAATTTCTCTAAGTCATTCTATCTAATTGAGGTACTATAATAAGTCGAGATACTTACTCGAAATAATTTAATTATTGATTAAAAATTTTCTCGGTATCTGGCTAAATTCTCATTTCTTATTCAACTTGGTTTAACTAATTAATTTGGGTTTAAACTGATTAATAACTGACCTAAGTAGTTTATCTCTAATTTCTAAGATTTATTAGTTAAAATCAATTCTTAAGAATTAAATCTTAGTTGTTCTAATTATTTAATCAATGCCCAGGTTGCGAATCGAAAATATTAGGTTCGTCAAATATATGTTTTACAATCCGATCAGATTTTTATTATGGAGTCCAGTCCGTTTATTAAACTGCCCTCTTAGATTCTGGATATGGACCCAGATAAATTTCTATTGCTGGCCCAATCAGTATATTACAACTCGGCCCAATTGTTTTAATTCATTAAGTCAGCCCATTAATAAACAAAATAAGACCCAGCCCATCTCTACATCACAAACTATCCTAACTCTAATTGTTCCTAAACGATCTGTTTCTCCCCAAAACAGATGATACTCGCTCCTTTCTCAATCTGTTTTCTTTCACTTTCACTATCTGCTTCATTCCTATTCTCTTCTCCCTCACCGAATCACGCACTCCTCTCTGCTCTCCCTCTCTACCTCACGCTACTGTCTCTCTTTACTTTCTCTCTACTTTCTCTCTGTTTCTTTGCTCGACCTCTCGCCGTCCTTCTATTCTCGGTCTCTTCCGTTCTCTCTATCTGCCTCTGTCCTCTCTTTGTCTCGCTGCTTTCGGAGGAGAACTCACCGAAGCTTCCCTTCCGGAAACCTCAAGGTAAGACTCTCTTCTTTCTATTTCTAAATCACTCCTATTTGTGATTTATTTCTGCTAATTCCTTGCAGGATTTTAAGTTCTTTGCTAAAATTGGGAAATAGAGACGGAGACCTACTTATTGTATCAATTTCAGACTTGATTTGTTCCTTGGGTGCTGATTATTATTTCTTGTTTCTTAGAGGAAATTGGTTTCGGTCTTGGTATGGATGGAGGGACAGGAGGGCGTGGGTTTGGGCCTGGGAATAGCTTTGTGGAGTTCCGCTCCTTCTGGTCTCCACGATGGGAGCGCTCGCCGGAAACAGCTCACCGGCAGGTTGCCCCTTAAATTTCTATTTACTTCCTTCTTTTCCTTTTTACTAGAGTGCTGGTTATAGAACAGGGTCTTAGTTCAGATTATAAACGGTGATTTGATATGTTAAGTTTCTGATCCCTTTGATTCCTTTGTTTTCTTGTTTTGGTTGAGGACCGAACGAATTTCGGTTTTTGGAGTTTGGATTTTGAAGGTTGGCTTTAATTCTGAGTATGGGTCTTTCTTGTAGTTCATTCCTAACTTTTTTATAAGTTCTGTGTTGGTTTCTGAATTTGAATATAAGTCTATATTCTAAATATTTGGGCATGCAATTGTTGTTCTACGATTCTGAAATTCTGAATTTCACTCTAGGCTTTGTCTATGTTTTAGGGTCTGAATTATAACAACATAGATCTATGTTCTAAGGCCAGAATAAGTATATAAAGGTCTATGTGTTCTGTTTCTGATTCTGAACTCAGTGTGCATATATCTCTAAGTTCTGATCGTATTTGACATTCTATAATCTGCACGTTTAACACTATCTTAACTTTTTACTAAAACTAAAGAAAGCATAAGGCTAGAAGCTTAAGGTCTATGTACATATCTAGAAATGCATTTCTGAAATTCTAAAGTGATTTGGAGACTGTAGGTTATACATATTATCCCTTTAACCATCTAACTTTTAAATAACAGTAAGAGAGCTTACTCTGACTGTAGTACTTGGCTAAGTGATCTCCAAGCTATCTTCTGCTAAAAGAGAAGATATGAACCGATTAAGACTAATGTTAAAATGGAGAACCTGAATGCTTAATACTTTATTTACCTTGGTAATTCCTTAGACAAACTTGGGGTTAGGATGACTTGAAAAGCTTCTTATGTGGATGAGAGTTTGCTGAAGTATTTCGGTGTGAGTGTACTGCTTTCTGAACTAAAGTCCTTATCTAATGGTTTCTAGATGTATAAGTAAGGAAACTAAGTCTTCTTACTCCTTTTTGCAGGAGAACCAAACTCACCTGCTTATTCTTACTTAACTATTCTCAATTCAATTGGATGTTGATTGACATGGCTTCTGCAAATCTTATTTTGACTTTAGAGGCACGATAGTAAATGCTTAATTCATGTGGAATGCAGGTTGGACGATTGGAAAGAGGAGAGGTGAAAGTGTATTTTTTTGCAACTGCAACAATCTCATCTTCTATGTTCCTGTAGGCTTTCCTACCACAACTGTAGCTTCCAATTCTGCCTTTACTTTCCCTAATGTTTTCATAGGTTTATTAGTTTACAGTATATCTAGGAGTGTGTAGGAGGTCCTAAGCCTAGATATTATTGGTTCTCAAATTAAAAGCACGTATGAAAGCTGTATAAGAACATTACTACCTCTACTTCTCCTACACTAAGCTTGTAATGCAGCAGTCACTGCACTTCTATTTCCTATGTAAAGCAAGGCTATGTAATTACACCCATGTTCCTTCCTTTTTTTTTTTTACTTACTGTACTAGTACTTATATATATAGCATGTGATTTCTTTTTTTATAAGGCAATGTTTCTCACTATATACATGTGGCGTGTGTTCCTTTGTTCCATAAGCAAGGTTACATAACCTATATATATATATATATATATATATATATTATGTGCTTCTATTTAATTTGGGATAACAATAGCTTATAATATAGAGAAATGAAAATTTGAATTCCTCCTTCTTTATACTTCCAAATCTTAATCTATAATCCTCCTTGGAAATAATTAGATAATTTAATTGTATCTCACAACTAATCTATGGAATCTTAGTTATTCCAACTTCTCATTAAATAAAGCCTTTAAACAAAAGAAACTCTAATATAGATCTATATATCCTTGGTAATTAGTATCTAACTAATATTTTATAAGACATAAATTCGTGGTCTAGTTGGCACAAGTATTTAAAGATAAACTACCACAGTTACTAATGCCGACTAACTAATTGATATCTTTTGCATTATTACGAAATTTTATTTTCGAGATTTCTGATACATTATGAATTAGTAGAAAAAATTTTACGGGCCATTATAGTCCGATAAAGGGACTCAGTATCGGGCACGAGAAATATTTCCAGCCGATATACTTCCAATTATATTAAGTCACTCACAATTTAAAATGAGTTCGTTATAGATTAATAAGCTGACCCTAGTCGTATTCTCAAGGAAGGCTTAGCAGGACGATTATATTCTTTGTTCGTAAAAACGGAAAGCAATTAAAAAGAGTTTGATTTGGATTTCTATAGCTAGGCGAAGAAAGTAAATAAGGAAACAATTAAAGTTTAAACTAAGAACGAAAATTAAATCTAATCTAAGAAAGTAAAGAACTTGAAGTTTGAAAACGAAAGTAGAACGAAAAGAAATCTGGAAATTAAAGGCGATGAAAGGAATTGAAAGCATAAAACGAAATAAACGATAAAAGTAAATAAACAAGCAATAATTAAAAAGGAAAGAAACGAACTTGAATTAATACTTGAAGTACGTCTGGAACGACAATGAAAATCTGGAAATAATGGTGTTCGAATGTTGTAAACGGCTAACTCCAAAACGAAGAATGGAACAAAAAAATCCTATCTAGAATGCTAAGTCTCGACCCTTGAATGCGGGATCGAGACGAACTAGAAATAATGAAAATACGCTGGAAAACTAGTCTAGAAATTCGTGCTAAAAGGAGTCGGGACGAAGTATGGAGAACTGAGATATCTCGACTCAATGGCGCGACGTGTCTTTATATAGCGAGAGGTAACTCAGCGGTCCCTGGAAGTCACCGGGCGCTGACTAGGTCTGTTCCGAGTGGCGCTAGGGTTGGTTGCAACGGCTCGCGCGAGAAACGCGGGGTCAGCGACCGCTTAGTATGGTCAGCGGCCTCTGACTCGGCGTGGCACGGTCGCTGGCGCGGGCGCTGGCTCAGCCTGGCTAGTCAGCGGCCGCTGGCCAAGTCTCAGCGACCGCTGACCGTGTGCCGCGTGTCCTTGGCACGCGCTGGCTCGGTCGTCAACCTACTTTCGGTACACTTTTTCGTTTTCTCGTCTTTTCTCGTTTCTTTTCCACTTTCGACGCTCGTTTAGGCCAATGATCCTGAAACATAAAATGAAACATAAATCGGGCCAAAACATCACGGAACGAGGGAAAATAATAGGAATAAAGTTACAGAAAACCTAAGTTTAGACGAACAAAATGAGACTAAACACATCAAAGCTGGTAACTATGGAGACTCGAGTGAGACAGATTTTTATGGACAATTAGTCGAAGTGTGCGAACTCACATATCCAGGGCTATACAATAAAAAGGCCGTTTTATTCAAGTGTGATTGGTTTGACACATCGTCGGCATGTACAAGGGTTGATCCTCAGTTCAAATTAGTGTCTGTAAATCATACACGCAGACTTAGAAAGTATGAACCATTTGTATTAGCCGTCCAAGCTACAGAAGTGTATTACTGTTCATATCCAAGTATGAATCAACAATGTAGAGACTGGTGGGAAGCTTGTTCTATCAAGGCAAGGTCCAATATCGATGTTGGTCAAGTTGATGTGTCTAGTTCTACATTAGAGTCACTGTATCAGGAGGATGATGATGTGAATGTAGTATCCGTTGTCGATGTAGATGATACTATATCACTTCAACGAGACGGTGACCAGGTAGAAATTGAAGATGATGAGGAAAATCAAGACATTGATACTGTCCTAGAAACAGAAGAGGATGAAGAAGATGATGATGAATATGAAGAAGATGAAGCTTTAGAAGAAGAAGAAGAAGAAGAAGATGACGAGGATGACTATGTAGATGAGGAAGATGAAAATAACAATGAAGAAGACGACGAAGATTAGAACATTGTGTAGAAAACTTACCCCATTCGAATTTCAACTTCTTAATAATTATAAATGCAACGCATTCAGGGTTCATTTGGTAGATAGGTTAGGATGAGAATGGATAGGTTAAATTTAGTATGGGGAGTTAGGATATGAGGAGTTAAGTTTAATATGAGTTTGTGTTTGGTAGATAAGATAAAAAGTGAGATAAAATTTATATATTGTTTGGTAGAAGGGTTTAAACCTTAGATAAAGTATTGCTATTACAAATCTACCCTTCAATTTTTTATAAAATTACGAAAATGCCATAATTATTTTAGTAAAGATAATATAGAATTTCTTTTCTCATTATTTTATTTTTGATGCTGCTTTATTTTTTAATTATATAATATATGATGTTTTTTCTTATTATTTTATTTTTGATGCTTTGCTTTTTAATTATATAATATATAAAAATATGATTTTTAAATTTTCTTGAGTTATAGAGAGAATTTTCTCTAAACCTCTAGATCTCACGTAAAAAATTTCAAAATATTATCCAAATACCACCGGAAGATTCAAAATTGGGACTCGCCATTGGGGATGCTCTTATCAATGCTATCCTATCTTTAAAATTAATTCAACATAGAATGTTAACCTAATGCTGAAATGATTGCACAACAACTAATAAATAATGAGTTTGCATCTTACCAAAAACTTTAACATCAAGATGCCTCAACACACCACCACATCCACATATATTAATATGCTTCCACAAATAAAAACACAAATCATTTTTAAACAAACATTGTGGTTTGAATAGAACATTGATGAAAGTCAATAGTCACCAATGCATCCATGCATGGAGTTCCAAGTTCTCATGAATCCAATTCAAATGTAGAAAGTCAAAGTCTCACAAATTCAAATGAAAATAAATAGCAACCCTTCTGCAGAAGCACACACCAAACTCAAAAAAGTTAACTGAAGCACTAATCAATGAATGTTAATCCCATGCCATTAACAGAGCCATCTGGAGCTTGCACTTGCCACACCACAATCTGTCCATATGAAACGAACCGGTTCATCGCTGATAGAGTGCTTGCTGGTGGCAACATCGCATACCCCTGAAATAACACACAAACTTGCTCCTATTACACACAATACTCACGCTGAACCTCATTTTATACACATCAAACAATGTTCATTAATCCAACTTCACAGTATGCTTGAGGTTTTTTTTTTGCAGCGTGATGTAGAGGTGTTCCATTATGCAAACCTTGAGAGGGGGAAAAACAACTTAGGAAGAGCAATACAGCCAAACATAAGGAAATATACAGGCATATGCATGACATGCATATCATCAGATTAGACAGAAGAGCAGTGACAACTGGATATCTGAGGGGGGAAATAGGTACGACAAATGAACACAATATCAAGAAGTCTCCATTAACCTGACATTTTCAAGATGAAAAAAAAACTACATGCTATTTGGGAGAGTCACAGTCAGAATATATCATTCTCTCACAATAATCTCCTGTTATTAGGTAAAAATAGTTTCTTTCTTTACCGTGCCATTTATGTGCAAGCAAATTTAAGAGAAGCATAAGAAAACACAGAGATAATATTTAGACATGCTTCAAAAACGATAGTTAAGCGATAAATACTTTTAGGTGCACGGATATACTTGGTCGGTATGCATTTATATCATAACCCAATTCAATCAAATTTTTCGCTACATTATAACGCTCTTATCCATACACGCTGCAATAAGTGGAGTCTTCCCTTCTCTATCAATCCACTGCCACCAAAATAAGTGGAGTTTTCAGCACTAGAATAAATATTAATAATATGATATCTACAATCCACTCAATAAAGAACATAAGTTACCTCAAGGCTGGCACCATCGCTTCGGAGAGCTTTAATGCCTTGAATATTTCCATAATTCGCTTGTTGATACAACTGTTCATCTTTTGATTGATTCTGCCCCATATATAATTAGGTTAGAGATAAACTAAAATTCTCTAAATAAACCCAACCCAATTTCGATTCGTGCTGCCCCATATATAATTAGGTTGATTGTGTATTTGATTCATGCTGGATAAGGGTTTCAGAATGAATGAGCACGCCAAATCTCCAAGCTACGATAAAAGCAGAAAGAAAATGAAAGAAATGGCGATGATGTTCCCGAAGGGAGAGAGGTGATGTCTGTGAAGGGTATTTTTGGAAGTTCGAAAATACCCGCTTTCTACTGTTCAATTAGGTTAGTTTTAATACCTCCTACTTGGTGGGATAATAATATATCTATAACTTAGGTTGTTACACGGGCTTCATCATCCATACCGGGCCTTTCAGTTTAAGACATTTGCTACCAAATGGAAGATTTAATGGGTTTATTTCTACCTAATTGGACATAACCAACCTACCAAATGGACCCTCATTGTATGTTTAATATAAAACTTCAACTTATACGTTTCTTGTTATAAATGCAACTTATTTATTAATTTTCAACATAATAGATGTCTGCCGGTCGGAGATCTTCACCGCGAGATGATGTGTCTACTCCTCCACGCCGTTCTCATTTATCTGTCAGTCTCGGTAGTTCCCCGGGCTCATCATCCGGATATGAGTCCGGAATGGGGTCTGAGCCACCACATTGGTGGCATACATATAGGTGGTCCGTCGTCTGGCTCTGATACGGATTATCAGGGGGAGCAGAGACCCACAGGGAACTTCGTTCTCTCAGTGAGTGAGTTTGGGTACGTAAATATATTCAATTTTAACAAATATTTAATAAGTAATTCAGAAGACTAATATAAATCAAACTAAAATGATTTATGTAGGGGATTTTACCCGCATGACACCCCGTCTGATTACATTTGTGAACTATTTAAGATAGTTCTCAATCCGACTGGATATAGTTGGAAGCTGATGCCTGAGGACGTGAGGCAGAGATACTGGGAGGAGTTTAAGGTTTGAAATTTTTTTAAAACTTTCAAATTCTTTCTAAATTATAACTTATAACTATACATTGAAGTTAACTACAATTTGTAACATACCATTTTGGATGCTAGAAAAAAATTTCTTGGGTACCGTCTCTCGATGCTAAGATTCGAGAGTTGTGGTACGATAAGTGCCGGGAGAAGTACAAGGATTATATCTACGGGATCAAGAGGAGGAATGATCCCCACCTAGAGGTGGGAAGCCTGGATGGTGGAGTGATGAGGTCTGGGCGGGTTGGCTCGCTTACAGGTCTAGGGATGATGTTATTGCTAAATCCCAGGCAGCGAGGCGCAACCGAATGTCTGAGCCCCAGGGACAGGGGACTGGTCCTATCAAGCAAAGGGGAGGGTCGAAGTCCATAATGCAACGAGCTGAGGAAAAGGTAATTTCAAATCATAATTTCAAACATGTTTAATAGTTTTAATTCATATACACATATATGTTTCAATAACACAATTCAATTGGTATGTCATGGACAGGCTGTTGATAGGGGAGTACAACCAATAGACTGTATGTTCAACTTCTTCCTCGATGAGCAATCGGTGCGCAGACATCCCGTACACCGATGCGAAATCAGAGGCGATAGCGGTAAGTCTTAATTTCAAAGTAATATATATAGTTTATAATTACAACCTTTATAATATGTTATTAACAATTTTTCATTTCTTGTTTAAATGCAGACTGAGGTGTTTGCCCGTGCTGATGCGAAATGGGCCTAGCTGTCTGAGGGAGACCACGATGCGGTGGACATCAACGAGCTATACTTGGAGGATCTTGGTGCCCCAGACAAGAAGAAAATGTTGTTCGGTACGGGAGGTGTAGGGAAGGCGTTGAGAGCCTCCAGGTTTAGTGGCTCGTCGTCCGCTTCACGAGCCAGTAGGAACGAGGTTGAGGACCTGCGGCGCCGACTCGAGAAGTAGGAGTGCGAGCAACAGGACTACGTTGCCGAGCAGCGGAGATTGGCTGACCAGATGGTGCAGGTGCAGTCTCACTACGCTCAGATGGTGCAGTGGATGCAGTCTCAGCAGCAGGGAGGCGCAAGTGGTCCCTCATTGCCCCAGTTTCCCCCTCCAGATTATGATTCATAGACTTTATTAGTACGGTTGCTACATTCAAACTATTGTTCTGTATTTCTACATTTATAACATCTTTGGTTATATGACATTGCGACTTAATTTCTATCAATTTCGTAAATTTTAAATTATCGTTAAATGTTCTATTTTATTTGTATTGTTTGTTGTGACAGGTTATAGGTTACCGATATTACAAAAACAATAAAAAAAATTAATTTAAACCTAATGACGGACAGTGAATCCGTCGTTAGGTCAACGGTCAAGAGTCGTTAGTTAACAACAGACTAAAAATCCGTCGTTAGCTCTCCGGCACCGTCGACGGTCACCGGTGGAGACCTCACGATGGATTTGCAGTCTGTCGTTAGCTAACGACAGACTTATTCGTTGTGAGTCCGTCGTGCACTAACGATGGAACAAAAAATCCGTCATCCTGTGGCCTAACGACGAAGGAAATACAGACGGAATATTCCGTCGTCAATCTGTCGTTAAGCCTCCCATACGACAGATTTTTTTGGCTGACGACGGAATATTCCGTCGCTAGTAGACCTTTTTTTTGGAGTGAAGTGTAAATGAGGATTCCACATGCAACATTAAGCAATGAACTCTGCTTGCAAGCCTTATTATTAATTGTAAGCTTATTATTTGGGATGAAGCACCAATGATGCACAAGTATTGTTTTGAAGCTTTCGATCGAACTCTTAGAGATATTATGCACTTTGTCAACCAGTCAAGTGGATATACCCCTTTTGGGGTAAGAAAATTGTGTTTGGAGGAGATTTCAGACAAATATTGCTTGTGATTCCAAAAGGTAGTCGGCAAGATATTATTTTTGCAACAATAAATTCTTCGTATCTTTGGAAAGATTGTAAAGTTCTGCTGCTGACAAAAAACATGAGACTACAACATACGAATTACAACGATGAAGCTATTGAATTGGACGAATTCTCTAAATGGATTGCCGATATAGGCGATGGAGTAATTGGAGGTCCAAATGATAGCGAAGTCAGTATCAACATTCCTGAAGATATTTTGATAAAATGGAATGGGAATCCGATCGAGCACATTTCCAGTACTTAATTATCCATCATATTCCGCAAATAATGAACATGCAAGTGATCTACGAGAAAGAGCCATACTTGCACCAACTCTTAATGTAGTGGAATTTGTGAATGAGTATATGATTTCGATGAATAACAATGAATGATTGTTATATAGAAGCTCAGATTCAATGTGCAGATCAGACTCAAATTATGATACATTACAAGAAGTACATACTCCAGAATTCCTAAACACTATCAAATCTTCTGGGGTACCAAATCATGAAATTTATTTGAAGGTCGGAACTCCAGTTATGCCGTTGAGAAATATTGATCATGAAAATGGATTGTGTAACGGCACTCGCTTGATGATAACAAATCTTGGAAATCATAGAATCAAAAATACTCACAGGGCAAAATGCGGACCAAAAGGTATTGATACCGAGAATATCTTTGACTCTAGCTGATCTGAAATTGCCGTTTAAGTTTGAACGACGACAATTTCCTCTGATTGTCTCTTATGTAATGACAATCAACAAAGTCAAGGACAATCACTTTCCCATGTTGGTTTATTTTTGCCCAAGCTAGTCTTTACACATGGACAACTATATGTTGCAATATCAAGAGTACGAAGTCGTAGTGGACTAAAAATATTGATTTCAGATGAAAATAGAAAAATAGTGCAACTACGACCACTAATGTTGTATATAAGGAAGTATTCCAAAATATATAATAATGAATACTTTTTTACATTTCGATAATGTATTTAATTTTTCCTTATGTTTTTAAAAAAAATATGATTTCATTAAATCAAAATATTCGTGCAACGTACTAGTATTAAGGAAGAAGAACAAATTTCAGTAAGAAAGAAAGCCTTAGATATATTTTCTATCTCACACATCAAGTGTGAGCTTTATTATACAACAAAATATGTGTGATATCAAAATTTATGATATTTATTTGCAAATAACTTTTGAATTGATATTATGTTTTTCAGTATTGTCTTGTCATAAATTTATAAATTTTTGTAAGTTACATATATGCTCAGTTAAGAAGATCGAATTCGGGTGCCAGTGGGATAGCTATGCTACTCGAATTAATGTACACAAAGTAATCGTGAGTTATCGAGCAGATTGATCTGTTAAAGTAATTGCGAGTTATCGAGAGGGTTGACCCGTTGAAGTGACCGTGAGTCATCGAGCGGGTTGGGCAGTTATGTGTCCGTGAAAGGTTGTCAGATTCTCAGCACTAAGAAGTTACAGATATGATAAATTACTAACATAACTTATATCGATCAAACTTTAAGGTTTCACAAAAAGAATTTAGTGGACATATGTCCTTTCAAATAAAGCCCATATGCTTCACTTAAGATGATATGACAAATATATATGTATGTATGTGATTTTGGCATGTGACTATTGAGTACAATTATACTCAACCCAACATATATTTTTGAAGGTGCAGGTTGAGCTATGATGGTGATGAAATGTCGGGTGAAACTTTTTGTTGATCTTTTCAGTTGAACTTTTTGATGGAACCCGTATGAGGGGCTCATAAATTCGCAGGATCCACAGGTTTAATTAATTACATGAACAATTAATTCTTATGCACATAGGAGAATATAAATGCGGAAAAATAAACTTTATACCTTCTACTAAGCAAATCCTTCACTTGTGGAGAAACGGCTTGAATCGTTAGCTATCGAACCACAATCCACACCGATTCGAATCTCCTTCTCGATCTCCTTGAATCCAACCTTATGAACTTCTATTCTCTTCTTAATCTACTTACTAGAATAGGCGTCGATTTCTAGGTTAGAGGAGAGAGAAATTGGCTCCTTCTTTATGTTCCTTTTATAGACACTGTGAGCTAGGATATAGCTTTTAAGGAGAATGAATTACATCCCAAATAATAGAACTATATCCCCACTTTTATCTCTCGCGGTTACAACTATAATTCAAATTAAAATTTGAATTTTATTAAAAATTAATATGGGCTTGGATAAATCCATAATTTAATTAAATTAATTTTCAAGTCTCATTTGGGCCCAATTTAATTAATTGTTTGGCCCACCTTAGACTTAAATTAATTAATTAAAATTAATTTTCCCTTAAATTAATTACTCCATGTAAACGCAATAAAGTGCAGTTCTATTATAAATATTTATCGACTCCACTATAGGATAAATATTGAACTCATCTTGATTCATTCAAATTACGGACGTAACACTTTTATCATTAATTATTTCCAGCATTTAATATTTTCTAAATCCATTAATTAATTGAGTTTGCTAACAACTCACAATTAATTAATATATTTATTCGTGAGTGATTCGGTTCAGACCTTAATTATTACATATGGAATAAATTCCCAACCGGCCGGATTTTTTATGCAATAAACCTTTCTGAACACCTCACGTGAATTTAATCAACTCGTGTCACCGAGACGCGATTATGCACGACTGACAGTCGAGTACTTTTGGCTAAGCCAATAACTGCTGTCCAAGACATTATTGTTTAGAGTTATGAAAAACCCGCAGGCTATGTAGCACTAGTACGAATACGATACGATACGAAAATACGTCATTTTCCAAAAATATGAATACGAATAGGTAAAAAATACGTTTATATTTATTAATTATTTAAATATATATTATATATAAAAATATTATTAAAATCATAAAATTACATAAATATCAAAATAAGAGAAATTCAAATGAGAAATAACATAATTAATTAGTCTAAATACAATAGAAGTCTTAAATATCAAATAGTCTTAAAATAATATGAAAATTTTAAACCCATCTGCATTAATATGAAAATGTTGATTAAACTAAGCAATTGCATATTTGATATTACAATAATCAACAAACCCTACGCGAATTAAAAATTAAACTAAGTAATTTACAATATTTGATAAGCAATTAAAATTAGCATATTACATACAGAACTTAAAACATAAAAATCAAAAAATAAATTAAACCCATCTGCAAACCCTACTTAAATAAGAAATGGGGGGATTGAATCGGTCCAGCGCCGCAGAGGGAGAGGAAAGGAACAGGGCAGGCAGGGAGCATAACTACGAGAGCGACGGCGGCGACCGACGGCGGCGAGCTACGGTGGCGAGAGGGCTGGGTCGCGGCAACGCTTTGTCGCAGCAGGATGTTTGTGTGCGTGAATTCTAATACTTGGGATTCTATTTTTTGGACTCAAAATTAAGGTTTTTTTTTATCTCTCAGTCAACCAAATAGACCACGTATTTTCTCCCAAATAATACATATTTTTTTTCTTCTAAAATATGTATTCCCTAAATATAATACGTATTATACACGTATTTCCACACATTTCTGACGTAGTAGTATTTAATACGTATTTATTAACATACGTAGAGGTATCATGCGTATTTATGCTTCATAGACCGCAAGCATAGATGAATCAAAGCAGCGTATAATCAACCGCCTATACTAATGTCATCGTCACAGATTAAGAAATGAATTAATTTCCTAGACCTCATTCTAAGTATCAGCACATTAGAACTTATCTAACTGTTAAACCTCTCAATATGTATACGCAAATCATGTGTATCCGCTTATATATACCGACATCATTCAGCGGGCTAAGGTCAGCTCTCGCATCAAATGTTATCACAACATTTACTGACTAAACTGTCCAAGTATGTCTAGACTGTGACTTTATATTACAAAGGAGCTGACTGTGTTAACTTCTGTGATCATCGATCAACCACACAATGTACAATTGTAATAAATGGACTTGTTCGCATTTCAATAATAATAATAATAACAAACAAATGATAGAAACATTTACTCTCCTTTAAATGGAATTGAAATCAGGTTTGATACATAGTCCAAGCATAAAGCATGCTTTGAGGTATACAAACCTTAACACTTTTGTGGGTTACAAATCTTCATACATGTAATTAAAGAACTGTTCCCGCTGCGATCACTCAATTATTCTATTATTTATTTTGTAGCCATATGAGATCCTGAACATATACTTATGTACTCTCTTATCGGTGTTTCTTGCATCAATATTAAATTTTTGTACATCTGCTAGATAAGTAGTGTTTATTATGTTTTTGTCATGTTTTTTGTTGTCTTTTGTCGTATCTAGACTTTAGGTTGTTTCGTTTTCGTACACTTTTTGTTTGTTTTTACGCCGATTTTTGTTTTATTATGTTTGATGCAGGATGGAAAGAATGAGGATGGAATGGAGCTAGAAGTAGTGCTTACTAGGCCGTTGGAGTAAAGCTGAGTGATGCAAGACGAGACGAGCAAGGCACGAGGATGAATCGAGTGGAAAGAGCCAAAAGGAGGACCCCAGCGGACGCTAGCTTCCCAGCGCTCACTGGGGTGCAGAAAATTCGAGGACATAGAGGTCGGGCCAGCGACCGCTGGGCCCGCCTCATTCATGCGCAAACACAACGCAACCAACGATCGCTGGCTGCAAGTTATCAGCCGGTTTTTAAGAGCTTCTAGGCATTATTTTCCAAAACTTAATCTCTTGTATCTCCAAAATATTCTCTACTATAATATTAGACTTTTAGTGAATTTTAATTGATTGAAGTGTATTCCGACTTGAGATTCTTACATTTTATCTAGTAAGCTTTCTTTTGATGGTTTCCTTTTTTGTTTCTACCTTGTTCATCATGCTTGGCTAGATTCCTACTAGGGTTGGATATTAATTCTCTTATTTGATGTTGTAATTGATTCATGCTTAGTTGATTAACTTATTTTGGTTTGAATTTAGTGATTGATCACCATTAAATTCATATATGTGTCAAAGTAGATTGATAAATTATTTTATACTTGATTTGGGGTTAATCAACATTATTCTTTAATCGGGAACGTTCGAATAAGAGTTCGTATTAGGCAAGTGATGTCGTGAGGTGTGTGAGTTTGAAAGTTACGGCTTAGTATATAAATACGAAAGTAATTTGCTAAGCTACCTCTCGTGATCCTAACCGAATATGAATGCATGATTAATTTGATATCAATTAGGAGTTTAAAGTATCCAATCCTAGACTTCAATCTTTTGGTATTCATCTTTATTTCTTCGGTTTTTATTAGCTAGTTAATCATAATTCTCTTGATCTTATTCAGAGTGTTTAGGAAGTGTTTACATCATTCAAGTATTATGATTAGATAGCCATGTTTAGTCTTTCACGAGATTCGACTTAGGGTCAGCTTAGCACGTACTATAAGACTTGTTTAATTGCGAGAACTTGAACATACGTTATAAGTTGAATAAATTTTGGCGCTGTTGCCAGGGAAGATTATAAGCATATTGATTGTTAGTACTTGTTTGTTTGTTTTCTTTTTCTTTGTGTGACTGTCTTCAAGTTTTGTTTAGTGTTGTAGTTTGTGATTGTTGTTTGTTTTGTTTTGTAATAGTTGCGTTTTTTTTTCTTTTTGTTAGGTGTTTCCACCCGAAAGTTGCATTTGACTTCTCTTTTGTTGTCGTAGGTTGTGCATGCACGGTCACCGAAGTCTGCAAAGGAAATTGGCACCTGTGCTAGATAACGTGCATCGCAGGAGGGAGCTACACCTAGACGGGGAGGAGAACGGAAATGGGGCTCAGTTGGATTCGGGATATCAATCAGATCACTCGGGAAGCACACCTCTGCAGGATGCTGACACTGACTGGAGTGAATCAAGTTCACGAACAGTCATGGCAGCGCGCCAGATGAGAGAGCTTGCCAGGCCGGTGATTGAGGCTTCGGCATCACCTATAGTGCTAGGGGAAGCAGGTCGGAACTACGAGCTGAAAAACATATACTTCAGTCAGTTACTATCCTTTTACGGTATGCCGACGGAGGATGCATTGAACTTCATCTGGGACTTCTATGCTATAGTTCAAACCTTCCCCCTAGGAGGTTTGAATGATGACCAATTGAAGATGCGATTCTTTCCTTACACGCTGAAGAACCGAGCTAAGACATGGTTCATGTCTTTAGCACCGAATTCACTCCAGAACTTGAATCAGGTATCCGAGAAGTTCATGTCGAAGTGGTACCCAAACTAGAAGAAGCAAGAGGTGAGGTCACAACTGGTGACCTTTACACAAATGGATGGAGAGCCTCTTCATGAGGCTTGGGAACGGTTTAAGTGCCTTCAGATGCAGTGCCCCCATCACAATTTATCTCCGAAGCTGCTCAACCAATTCTTCTATGAGAGCCTCCACCAAAACTTTCAGTACATGGTGGATAACGCAGCCAGAGGTGATATCGGGGATAGGACCACAGAAGAGCTGACCGAGATATTTGAGAATATGGCTGGAAATTCACAGCAAATGAACTTTAGAGGTCAGAAGAAGAGAGTTAATGAGGCAACATCGAGTAATGACATGGTGAGACAGTTGGCGGAACTCACAAGGCAAGTGCAAACTATCCGAACTGCGGGTGAGCAACCACGAAGGAGTGCGGGAAATGAAACTTGTGGAATCTGTGAAGAGTTTGGCCACGGGGCCAATGTATGTGCCAATGCATTTGAGCCACATAGGTAACATAAAGAACAAGTTAATGCTCTCCAAAGCTTTCAACCACGCCCGAAATTTGATCCATACTCTAACACTTACAACCTAGGGTATCGGTATCATCCAAACTTCTCATGGAGGCAACAAGCACCGCAAGGGCAGAAGATGCCACCTCAGCAAGGGTTCCAACAATTTTAACAACCGCAACAACATTTTTCACAGCCACATCAGCATCAAGGTCCACCTCAAGTCCCTCTCAGATCAATGGTGGAGAAGAATTTAAACAAGTTTATTCAAGCAAGACATCAGAGATTTGAGACAGTGGAGACCTCTATGAAGAGGATTTAGACTCAAGTCGGGCAACTAGCTGGGACAATTGGAGAGCTTGCCCAGATGAACAAAAAGGACGAGCTTCCAAGTCAGCCCAAGCAAGCTCAAGTAGTGACGGTGTTGAGAAGTGGAAAGATAGTTGACAACAAAGTGCAAATGCCGGAAGATGAAGATGAGAATGGGAAGGACGAAGAGAGCACTCCATTAGCTCCTCCTGAAGAGGAGACTATTGTATTAGCCCCTCCTGAAGAGAAGGGGAAGGGAGGAGAGCTACATAAGGCCGATAACCCTTATAAGCCTCATATTCCTTTCCCGGGGCGATTGAGGAATGAGAAACAAGACCAGCAGTTCTTGGACTTCTATAAGATGCTCTCGAAGGTGAATGTCAACCTTCCTCTCTTGGACATGATCCGAAATGTTCCAGCATACGTGAAGTTCTTCAAAGAGCTAGCATCCAAGAAGAGGCGATTTGTGCAAGATGAGAAGATAGTGGTGTCTGAATTAGAAAGTGCAGTGTTGAAGCATCAGCTCCCACCGAAACAGACTGATCCAGGTAGCTTTGTGATCAAGATCTCTCTTGGTAATGGTAAGTCCATTTTTGGTATGTTAGATCTAGGGGCCGGTATAAATATGATGCCTTATTCTATATTCTTGAGATTGAGATTAGGTAACTTGAAGCCTACTAGGATGTCTTTACAACTTGTTGATAGATCAATTAGGTACCCCGAAGGAAATCATAGAGTATATCCTTGTTAGAGTAGGGGATTTGATAGTACCTGTTGATTTTGTTGTTCTTCATGTTGGTGAAGTTCATGAGTCTGGAAATGAGCACACTGTTCTTTTACGAAGGCCTTTCATGGCAACTACTAATACACTCATAGATGTTAAAAATGGAAAATTGCAAATGACTGTATTAGGTGAAATGATTTCCTTGTCTGTCTGGGAAATTTCCCCTCACCTTGTGCAAAGCTTAATTGATAACTGTTATTTCATCGATGTTATTGATGCTTTGGACGATAGGTCTTTTTGCAGGAATTCAATGACGATGAGATAGCAGACAGTCGAAAGGAGGACCTACTCCTCGACTCAAGTGTGTGGGTGATGGAGGTCGTGAAAGATGAAGAGGTGAAAGAACCATTGAGCAGTCCGGTCGAGCTTAAGGTGCTTCCTAAGCACATTAAGTATGTCTTTTTGGAGGATGGAGAAACGAAGCCAGTGATCATCTTTGCTGAGCTGACTGAAGAGCAAGAAGAGGAGCTAGTAGATGTCCTAAAGGCGAACAAGAAAGCTTTCGGTTGGAGCCTTGCAGATATAAAGGGCATTAATCCGTCTATGTGCATGCATAGAATCGTTCTTGAAGACGGAGCAAAACCATTTCGTGATGGCCAACGGAGGTTGAACCCCAACATAATGGAGGCGGTGAAGAAGGAAATCCTTAAGCTTCATGCTGAAGGATTGATCTATCCAGTTGCTGAGAGTGAATGAGTGAGCCTCGTGCATGTTGTACCAAAGAAAGGTGGCATCACAATGACGACTAATGAGAAGGGGGAGATGGTGTCAACTAGGCTAACTACCGGTTGGCGAATGTGTATTGATTACAAGAAACTAAATGCGGCTACCCGCAAAGACCAATTTTCCTTACCCTTTATCGATCAAATACTTGATAAATTAGCAGGGCATGAATTCTATTGTTTTCTTGATGGTTTTCTGGTTATTATCAGGTGGCGATAGCTCTAGAGGATCAAGCGAAGACGACCTTCACTAGCCCATTCGACACTTATGCTTATAGGAGGATGCCTTTCGGCTTGTGTAATGTCCCGGGAACCTTTCAAAGGTGCATGCTTTCAATCTTTTCTGAAATGATTGGTGATTTCATTGAAGTGTTTATGGATGACTTTTCTGTTTTTGGTAATTCATTTCATGAATGTTTGAAGAAAAATGACCTCGTTTTGAAGAGATGTATTGAATGTAATCTTACTCTTAGTTGGTTAGCTGGGGAAAGAGCCACTTTATGGTTTACCAATGATATTGTGTTAGGTCATGTTGTCTCTAGTAAGGGAATAGCCATTGATAAGGCTAAAATTGATGTGATTGAAAGCTTACCCCCACCTGTGAATATTAAGGGGGTAAGAAGCTTTCTTGGGAATGCAGGTTTCTATAAGAGGTTTATTAAGGATTTTTCCAAGATAAACCAACTTTTATATCATTTACTTGCTCAAGATGTTCTCTTCGTGTTTGATGACAAGTGCATGCATGCTTTTAATACCTTAAAAGAAAAGCTTACCTCTGCTCTTATTATTGTGTCTCCTAATTGGTCGAAGCCATTTGAGATCATGCGTGATGCTTCTGACCTTGTTGTAGGAGCTGTTTACATGTTAACAATATGCTACGTGTCATTTACTGTGCTAGTTTAACTTTAAATGAAGCACATGCTAATTACACTACCACTGAAAAAGAGATGTGTGCAGTAGTGTTTGCCTTAGATAAGTTTAGGTCTTACATCATTGTGTCAAAAGTTATTGTGCATAATGACCACTCAACACTTAGGTATTTGCTCACCAATCTCAAGCTAAGCCTAGACTAATTAGGTGGATCCTGTTGTTAAAAGAATTTGATTTGGAGATTAAGGATAGAAAAGGGAGTGAGAATCCTGTTGCTGATCATCTCTCTAGATTGGAAAACATTAAGGATTCGTTGATTGTGTTCAAGCATGATAAGATTCCTGATGAATTTCCATATGAGCATGTATTTTCCGTATCTTCTTTCCTATGGTATGCCGATATTATTAACTATTTGGCCGCGGATCCGTGATGATCTAACCTCGCAGGAGAAGGCGAGATTTTTGAGATCTTGCAGGTATTACTATTGGGAGGACCCCTATCTTTTCCGTCTAGGAAAATATGAGGTGATTAGAAGATGTACTAGAGGAGGAGCAATAGATTGTTTTGTCCTTTTGCCACGAAGCGAAGTGTGGGGGACACTTTGGAGGCCGTAAAACTGCCTTTAAGGTCCTTTAATCGGGGTTTGTATTGACCATCTTTATTTAAATATGTGCATTCATTCTGTGCTTCTTGTGATCGATGTTAAAGAGTAGGAAATATTAACCGCATAAATGAAATGCCTTTAGACAATAATCTCATAGTAGAGATTTTTGGATATTTGGGGAATAGATTTCATGGGGCCATTTCCTAATTCCCATGGTTATGCATAGATTTTTCTTTCCGTATATTATGTGTCCAAGTAGGTGGAGGCGATCCCCACGAGAACATGTGATGCTAATGTCGTTCTGAAGTTCGTGCATGAAAACATTCTTAAAATGTTTGGATTTTCAAGAGCGATCATTAGTGACGGAGAGAAGCACTTTTGCAATAAAATTTTCAAGAAGCTTATGAAGAAGAATGACATTAAACATAAGGTGGCTACTCCTTATCATCCTCAGACATCTGGACAGGCTGAGACGAGTAATAAGAAGATTAAAGGGATCCTTGAAAAGACCCTGAAACCTTCAAGGAAGGATTGGGCTCTTAAGCTCGGAGATGCGTTATGGGCATATCGAACCGCCTTTAAAACGGTGTTAGGTATGATCCCATATCGTTTGGTTTATGGCAAGGCGTGCCATTTACCTGTGGAGATCGAGCATATGGCCATGTGGGCCATCAAATCAGCAAACATGGAGTTGCAGAAGGCGGGAGAAAAATGCCTTCTTGAGATGTTGGAGCTAGAAGAACTAAGGAATGAGGCTTATGAGAATGCCAAAATCTATAAAGAGAAGGTGAAGATACTCCATGATCAGGAGATATTGAGGAAGGAATTAAAAGCGGGGATGAAGGTTCTCCTATTTAACTCCTGACTTAGGCTATTTCCGAGGAAGCTCAAGTCATGTTGGAGCGGTCCGTTTGAGATCATTGAGGTTTTTCCATATGGTGTGGTTGAGTTTCTCAATCCTCTTACAAAGGAGAAATTCCGGGTAAATGGCCAAACGGTGAAGCCGTATCTTGAAGATGAGTGCAAAAGAGAGGAATCGAGGCTCTAGTTCTCGATGATGCAAGTTTTTTAAAGATGTTTAAAAGGTGTCGAGCTCACGACATTAAACGAGCGCTTCGTGGGAGGCAACCCACGTTAAACATTTGTTTTATTTCGTTGTGTTTGTTGTTTAATTTTAGGTGTGTTTTCTTCATTTTTAGCGTGTTGAGAGTCTCATAGGAGACTTACATTGTGTAGGGGAATGCTGGATGAACAAGGAAGTCGAAAAAGGAGCATGGAACGAGAAAAAGTGGAAGCAATTCTGAAACCTAACGCTGGAGTGCAGGTTTTTGGGGCGACAGAGAGGGGCAGCCAGTGATCGCTGGCCTGCAGGCATTTGGGCGATAGGAAGGCGCAGCTAGCGGTCGCTGGACTGCAGGGATTCAGCGAACAAAGGGCATGTGCCAGCGACCGCTGGAAACCCAGCGGGCGTTGGGCACTCGATTTCAGTGAGTTTTAAACCCTTCCTCCCTCTTTTTCTTTCCATTTTATCACCCCTCTTCTCTTTTCTCTTCCTCCATACACGAAAACCTACCCCTAAATCCTTCCAATTCCTCCAATTTTCTCCTAAATTTCACTTCTAAGCCTTAAAATCTTATTAACCCATACCATTCTCCACACTTCCATCCATATATTTTCAAATTTTATCCACTAAATCCCAAAATCCCAAATCCTCTATCTCTTCCTAAATTCTTCCATCTTTTCTTCCATAGTTCTCCTACCTTCACTTCCAAACCACTTCCAACCCTCAAGAATGCTACACAAAGAGGATGTATGATTATCAATTAGCCGAAGGGGAGGCCAAAGCACCCCAAGAGAATATCCAACGGGCGTTCTGGAATTGCAAATTTCCCGTTTACAATCATGGAGAAGGTCAAATTTTTAAACGTTTATTCGAATTACCTTTTAATTTTAGCCATCATTATGATTAAGAATTGCTTAGGAGGCTTCATGTTCGTTCACAGCTTCATACTTACTTGAGAACCTTAAGGCTTTTGAAACTTGCTGATAGTGGTGTTTTAGAGGAGTATAATGATTTGTCATATGAATTTATATCTACATTTGAATTATATAATGATTATAACTCATTTAACTATAGACTGTTAGGTTCTAAGTTTCATGTTACTCGTTCTGAGATGCATTCTGTATTTGGATTTACCTCTTCGCAGGGTGCAACTACAAAAACACCTAAGGGGTTTAATCCTATAGCCGCATGACATGAACTTAACAAGCTCTATAATTGGAACCCGAGTGGCACCCCTAGTGGTTTTATTAGGGATGATGCCTTTTCCCTTCTACACAAATTCATCGCATATAATGTGTCTAGAAAGGAGCAAGCTAATAAAGTAAAAGCCAATGAATGTTTTCTTCTTTCTGCTGCTGTCAAAGGACAGAAGGTGTGTATCACATCCTTCATCTGGTCCTATCTGGATGGGATTAAACATAGGAAGAAAACTCACCCCGCATTGGAATATATCCCGTATCATCTTGCATTGCATTATGACTTGCAGGCACCTCATTCTTATGATCGTGTGGAAAGCATCTGCCTCACTGTCGTATTCCTGATGAACACTGGCCTCTTGGCAGCTTCAGAGACTTCCTTTGTTCCGTATGAACAAAGAGAATGTGTTCACCACTTCCGAGAGCGTGAGGCGGCACTGGAGAGAGTGGGTGGAGCTGGCACATCAGCAGAAGGTGCCCAAATCACTGAGGAGGAGGCTCACACCGGTGCTAATACCGAGATGGAGGAGTCAGTCTATGAGGGCGGCCAGTCAGACAGATTCATAGGAGGATACCAGAGCGGATATGAGCAAGGCGGTTTTGCTAGCGGATCCGGTAGTGGATACGGATCCGGCTACTTCACAAGGGATAACTTCCAGAGCTTCCAAACCAACCTCTTTACAAGGTTGGATACTCAGACCAACGTCCTCAACTTAATGGATAACCGTCTTCAATCTCTTGACACCCGTGTTTCCTCTCTTGAGGAACAATGGGCCAGATAGATGGGACTCCATCCTCAGCCTCCTCCAGCATCAGACTACAAGGATCCGGCGTATTTCAGTTTACTTGACTAATTACTTAGAGAGATTTAAGCTTTCTGAAACCAGATCACTAGTTGTGACAGACCAGATCGATAACCAGATCGATCTCGTTCTGTCCAGGCAGAAACTCTCAAGTGAATAACACTTAAGCAGAAATCAAGAGTAATCTTGTTTTCTAGCAGAGTGTTCTGTGCGGAATATGGTGGACTTAATCAGTGCTCTTGATTAGAAAACCTTTTGAAATCTTATTCAGAAGATCTATTAAAAATGCAGTTTGAATGAGTATGCAGATTAGTGAATAAAACAACTGAATTTAAAATGCAGAAAGTAAATAACACAACTATTTACGTGGTTCGAGAAACCCCCTACGTCCACGGTCTAATCTAAACTGGATTAGATATCTACTACTAGGATACTCTTCTTATTTATACTCGCTGAGAACGAGCCACAAGTTTCAAACACAATCTGTTTTGAAACTTATGCACGAATAAGGGTCGTGTCCCTTTTACAACTTACAGAAAACTATTGTAACTGGATCTTTTCACGTTAATCCACTAGAAAACTACTAGCTAACGAAGATCTCCTTCCTTCTTCTCAATAAGACAGACTTGAATCAAGGTGTGATTTCGATCACGAACGGCTCAGAACACGATCTGGTGAGTAGAAATCTTCTCGAATGAATGCTTCGATGGATGAGATGATTTCTGGGCAAAGTAACAGCTTGTTGATCGTAGATAAGAGTCTTGTGTACTCTTCCAGTCTTTGTTCCAAGCATTTATAGGTGTAGAATTTGAAATTCTAACCGTTGGACTTGATTGGTTTGGAGTAAATGTGATTTACCAATCAAGGATATTGAATCCCTAAATTGTCTCCTCTTGCCTTTGGAAAGTTTGATTGGATCTTTCGTAAATATGGAATGCAGATCGTTGACAGGTACCATTTTCCTTCTTCACATATTGATTGATTCTCCTTCCATCTTTGACAGCACGAATGATGTGGCAATGAATTTGGGACTCTTCATCAGTTTATCTGGTCAAAGCATATGATTGCCAATTAACTGATAGTTGATCTGATATCATCTGGTTCAATCTGAACATCGATCTGGTCACACAAGATTGATATCGATCTGGTCAGTGGTCGATCTGGTCCTTCAGAAGGTATGCTCCAAAGCAAGGTAGACTCTTCTGAATGTCCTGGTGATTGTGATCGAGTGACCAAGTCATTTTTCTAATCTGGACTAAGGTCCTGGTTCATCATCTGCTTGCTTCAATCTGCTGGTGATCTGGTCTTCGAAGAGTAGAAAAACAGAATGACTTCTATAGGATGAGATCCTTTACATACCAAGTCATTTTTCTAATCTGGACTAAGATCATGTTCTCTATCAGATTCACTTTATATTGTAGTGATCTGGTACATGTAGAACAGATTGAGATCTAACAAGACAGAATAAAATCTAAGTGTGTTTTCGAAAGAACATCATCTAAACCAAATATTGTGGGGTTCCCAACACTTTTTATTTTTCTTTTATGTTTTCTTTTTATTTATTTGTTCTTTTTATGTTTGTTTGTTGTGTCTTTGTATGTAGGTATCAATTCTATGAGTCACTTGATTCTTGGGCTTGTTGTCGGCTCTATGTTATCAGGGAAGTTCTCATTCTCCTTTCTCTTTAACTCCTTACTACGTGGGCGTAGTATGATTAAAGTGTGTGGGGGGGGGGGGGGTTGGTAGCTTTTATTGCATGTGTTAGTCTATGTCTCCTTATTAGTTATTGTGTTTCCCCATCTTAAGCATTTGTACGTTAATTTGCTTATTTGATCACTTCGTGTTGAAAAGTATTGATTTATGATATGTGAGCCTTGTATGTGACACGAATGATGGTAGACTTAGCTTAGGTTCGGTTCTTGATTGGGCTAGATTGTGTGGTTGAGATGTTAAGTGGGGCATGTTGCTTTGCTATATGGCATGTATAGTGATCATGATTTGGATTATGAGTGGCTACTTCCTAAAGTCTATGTGTTTGGTTCCCTTGAATTCTAAAAAAACAAACGAATGAATAAAGAGTTTTAATTCTTCAAAAAAAAGAGAGTAATAAACGTTAGAAGGGCGTAATTGAGTAAGAAGAGTCGAGTTCGTGGATTCTACTCCTATTATCTTAGATAATGAGTTTGGAAAACCACATTGGGGCACTCAATGTGATCCATTGATGTTTAGACCCGATAATTACACCCTTGCTTATTTTTCTTAAAAGTTTAGGGGAACTGGATGTGTGGATGATAGGGAGATGTGAGATTGTGTGTATATCGTGATCATATGCGTGTCAATGAACTTAGTAATGGGCAACATTACATCTTGATTGAGTGACCGAATACAATTGAGAATTGAGTCCAGTCTAAGTCTTGTAATGAAAGTATGCTTGGTGGTTGGGTTTGCATGTTAACTATTAATATGAATTGATACTTGGTGATTGAGTTTTTCTTGAGAACAAACAAATGATTAAGTGTGGGGGAGTTGTTTATTATGTTTTTGTCATGTTTTTGGTTGTCGTTTTGTTGTGTCTAGACTTTAGGTTGTTTCATTTTCGTACACTTTTAGTTCGTTTTTACGCCGGTGTTTGCTTTATTATATTTGATGCAGGATGAAAGGAATGAGGATGTAATCGAGCTAGAAGTAGTGCCTACTAGGCCGTTGGAGTAAAGCTGAGTGAGGCAAGATGAGACGAGCAATGCATGATGATGAATCGAGTGGAAAGAGCCAAAAGGAGGACACTAGTGGGCGCTAGCTTGCCAGCGCTCGCTGGGGTGCAGAAAATTCGAGGACAGAGAGGTTGGGCCAGCGACCGCTGGGAACCCAGTGGCCGTCAGGCCCGCCTCATTCATGCGCAAACACAGCGCAACCAACGATCGCTGGTTGCAAGTTATCAACGGGTTTTTAAGAGCTTCTAGGCATTATTTTCCAAAACTTAATCTCTTGTAACTCGAAAATACTTTCTACTACACTATTTTATTGCTTTCTTAGATAGACTTTTAGTGAATTTCAATCGATTGAAGTGTATTCCGACTTGAGATTCTTACATTTCATCTAGTAAGCTTTCTTTTGATGGTTTCCTTTTTTGTTTCTATCATATTCATCATGCTTGGCTAGATTCCTACTAGGGTTGGATATTAATACTCTTATTTGATGTTGTAATTGATTCACGCTTAGTTGATTAACTTATTTTGGTTTGAATTTAGTGATTGATCACCATTAAATTCATATTTGTGTCAAAGTAGATTGATCATTGCTTTTATACTTGATTTGGGGTTAATCAACATTATTATCTAATCGGGAACGTTTGAATAAGAGTTCGTATTAGGCAAGTGATGTCGTGAGGTGTGTGAGTTTAATACGAAAGTGAAAGTTACTGCTTAGTATATAAATACGAAAGTAATTTGCTAAGCTACCTCTCGTGATCCTAAACGAATATGAATGCATGATCAATTTGATATCAATTAGGAGTTTAAAGTATCCAATCCTAGACTTCAATCTTTTGGTATTCATCTTTATTTCTTCGGTTTTTGTTAGCTAGTTAATCACAATTATCTTGATCTTATTCGGAGTGTTTAGGAAGTGTTTACATCATTCAAGTACTATGATTAGATAGCCCTGTTTAGTCTTCCAGGAGATTCGACCTAGAGTCAGCTTAGCACGTATTATAAGACTCGTTTAATTGCGAGAACTTGAACATACGTTATAAGTTGAACAAGCAGTTTTTCAAATTAATAAAGTATTCAATGTCATTATTCTCCATTTCTATCATCACTTCTAATTTCTCTCTCATAATCACGATTTCCTAACTTTGTTATACTTATGTGGTGTTTGGCTAAGTTTATAAAATCTTTAAAACAATTTATAAGTTGTTTAAAAGCTTATAAGCTCATTACAAGTGTTTGGTAAATTAAGCTCTTTAAGAGTTTATAAGTTGTAAAAATAAGTTCTCCACAAAATAAGTAATTGCACCCTAACTTATTTTCACAACTTATAAACACTTGCAAGAGATTCTAAGCTCTTTAAAATAAATTTAGCTCACCACAATTTTAGCCGTTTAGCAAAGTGCTGGTCCTGAGAGGTATATAATCTTAATCCTTAACCTTACACGTTTATTAATAATTTTATTAGATACCACGTTCACTAATGATGATACTTCATAAGCTACACTTTCTTATTTTTTATATAATTATTGTGTATATACTAAAAGATAGATAATATTTTCTTTAAATTTAAAAAATAAAATTAAAAGAATGTAAATATGTGATCAGCTAGGCAAATGAGAAGGTCATGTGGTTTATTTCTCAACAATTTATAATTTATTTCATTTATTTTACCTTTTAAGTATTCGGCTATTGAGTTTTGCATAGTGACATGTGGATAGGGTTTAGATTCATATGGTTCCACTTGAAATTATATGGAATCCAAATCTTTTATTTTTTCTTTTAGGGATTGGCTTAAGTGGATTTTTTTTTTCTTTTCTCAATACATGTTTATCACATTATGTTAAGAACGTGTATGATGTAACAATACTATCAAATCAGAGTGTATTATGCCTTGTTTATATTTATGGTGTCTAAAATCAAATTCAATCAACTTAGTTCCTAAATTATAAATTGACAAAACTCTAAGGAGGTGATTGGTTGGATGGAATGGAATAAGGTAGGAATGGAATGAAGTGTGGAATGGAATGAAGGGGAGAATGGAATAGAAATGATAAGTCATTCACATGCTTGGAGTGTAGAAGGAATAAGCATGGAATGGAATGACAATTTGTTAATTCATTTTTATAATAATTGATCGCTACAAATAAACTGATGAATAAATCATATTTATATTGTAATACGAAATCATAGTTTTAATATTCCATATAAGATTGTTATTCGTATTTTTTTGTTCTTTTGATTATCGAATTTCTCTACTTTTTTCATTATTTTTCCTTTGTTTTTTTATGGACCAAAATAATTCAAATCAAAATGTTTCAGTATAAAATTTTAAAATGTATGAGTGAACATTCATATATATGGTTCAATGATGTCCATAAAATCGAACGAAATTAAATTAAAAAATTAGATTGGAAAAAAAATAATCCAACTAAGCAAAAAATTAATTGGACCAAACTAACCAAATTTATTTTGATTTGGTTCTATTTATCCGAATATTCAATAATTCTCATGTACTAACAAAATTAAAAATCTGAAATTTAAAATTATAATCACAACATTTAAGTTGTTAAATCCCACATATATCTTCAATAGTTTTCAATTTTCAAATGATAATAAACTTTACAAATTTATTGAATTTCATAATTCTAATTTATTTTACTTGCTAAATGTTACTTTAAAAATTATTTTATTAATTTAAGAATGTGTGGAAAGTTTAATTTTTTGAGTTTTAAGATAGTATATGTCGCGCCCTTAGATATATTATTAATTTATTATATCAATAATTAAATCATAACTTTACATATTTAGTATAAAAAAATTGTAATATAATAATAATAATTAAGATATACTTATAATAATAGTAATAATTAGGAACTACATATTGTATACATATTTATCCGATTATATTTTTCAAATCCGACCCGGATCCGTACCATATTCGTCCCTTGTCCGTATCCAGAATATTTCGAATTCTTATCCGAATCTGGCGTTCCCGTATCCGACTCCGGATTCAAGTCAAATCAAATTAAAATTTGATTTAAAAATAAAATCTAATCAATTAAATTTTTGAGTTTGGTTATTGGAATTCGGTTAATTTTGCTCACTTACTAAAACATGTATACTCAATTTTAATGATCATAATTAAAATTTATAAAGTAATAAAATTTAAATTATAAAATAATTTATTTTTCATAATAAATAAATAATATATCATTCAATGAATATATCTAATAATATTTTTTTATTAAAAAATGGTTTTGTAAATATTATAAAAAAAAATTATTATTATTATTTTTTTTTTTGTGTAGGTGATGAGTGTGGTTTATAGTGAAATTAACAAATCAACAAATATTGTAATTATTTTTATCCAAATAAAAAATAAAAACAATTATATAATGATTAGGAATGGCTAATACCTTGGAGTTTGGGATGAATGGCTAATCCTAATCCTAAGGGAATGGTGATTCCAAATTGAATGGCTATTCCTAATCATAAAATGAACCAAGCAAAGGAATGGAATGGAGCAAAGAATGCTCATTCCATTCCATCCCCCATTCCTTCATACCAATCACCTCCTAAGCATTTATCTCTTTGGAGTAAATGACAAATTAGATTAGGGGAGAGAATTTGAGACCGCAACTTAGAACTTTCTCGGTTCCAACTCGAGTCCCGACGGGATTCGGGACTTTTGATTTTTCGAATTAATTTTATTAATTTGGAAAATCTTAATCTCGTTCAAGAATTTGACACTATTCGGGACCATTCAGGAAATTTTTATTCGGAATTAGGACTTGAAATTTTTTAATTTTAGAACTAGGGACTCCTAAAGTCCTGATCAACACCGAAACTGACACCACAAAATCGTAGAATTTTGGCATTGGGACCGAAACTGATACAACAAAATCAAAAATTTTTGGGACCGCAACTTCAGGAGGTATACCCGATCCCGTCTAGATTCTGACCCTTAAATTAGATGGAGTACTAAACTAAATAATTACTTAATGCCAAATGGCTAGACTGATTTCAAGATGAATAGTTGAAATTGAAATGATTTATATGGCAATCTAAAAGAAAAGTGTATATATATATATATATATATATATATATAATTTAAACTTTTTTCCTCAATTTAAGGTTACATGTGTTCATCTTAAAATGTGCACTATAGGTTCTCACAAGATTACGAGATCTATTGTAGACGACTAAGTTGATCCAAGTCAAATCTCGTGGAAAATTTAACATGTCATTTCTAATTAAAGGTGCTACAAAACAGAAAATAAAATCCTAAACATTATAATCCAAGGTAATTAAGACGATCCAACAATTAAAATAATAAACATAAACAAATAAATGATGGGGAGTTAGGATTAAGGGGCCTATGACTCGAACTATTTTCAATGGAATATATCATATCTCAATTAATCATGCATTCATTTAATAATTAGGGGTTCTTAAAAGTTTTCTAATTAGTAACTTTCGTATTCATAATCAGACATTAACCATAACTCTCGTATTCAAGTTACCCAATTAAGAATTTTGAGATAAATAAATAAATAATCGATTCATACATCTCCTACACAAAATCGATGTTGATTAAACTTTAAATCTAATACTGGAATTATCTCTTGATCCCAACCAATATTTAAAAAACTAAAACGATGATCAGTCGTTCCAATTAAATAAACACAATTTAATCAACAAGCATAATAGATCGAAACATTTAATAATGAATTAAGAATTCATAAATCCTAATGGAGAATCAACTACTCAAATCCATTCAAATAATCAAAAGATAAGAAATCTAAATTGGAAGTACTTACTAAAAATCACAACCCCAGATTTGACGGTCAATCTCCACCCTCAATCCGTCACACTAAAGCGTGAAATTACAAGAAAGAAAGAATGAAAAATGCTTCTAAAACGTTTCTAAGCATCTAGTGTTTCTCCAACCCCCAAATCGCGTTTAAATAGAGGAAACTGCAATTTAAGTTGCGCACATCGATCGCAGCACAGCACTCCTCTATCTGGCGCATCATGTGACCCCAGCAACCGCTGGACCTGAGTCTCTACCCATTCCAGCATCTGCACCCCAACGAGTGCTGCACCTCCAGCACCCGTTGGGCGCATACTCCTACCTCCTTGCGTATTTTCTCAGTTCGTTCCTTTCCGACAAGCTCACGTTCGGCCTCCTCATTCCCTTTTCATCACATTTCCATCGTTTCTCAACCTTATACGGCTCCTACCAACCAACAAGACAAAATATAACCATGCGCTGAGGTCAATGCCCACTGACACGTAAGCGGTCGCCGATCTTAGCTCTCTGCCGATCCGCTGCATACACGTGTCAGCGGTCTCTGACGTGGAGAGACCGCTGACTTGGTTTTCGTCTCTCCTCATTTTTCCTCTGGTTATTCTCCGGTCTTTTCACATCTACATCCAATAAATTGCATGTTTGGGCCTACAAACCTGTAAGATAAAATAAAACATAACTCGAGCCCAATTTATTACAAAATACGGAGAAAATACGAGATAATCACGATGAAAGCACAAGCACACAAGATCAAAAATAGGTTAAACACCTACATCCAGACAATAATTAAGCATTTTAGGATGCAAGATTTCAAGAATGACTTCTTATCCTTCACAAATGAAATCACTCTTTATTGATACATATTTTCAAAGACACATTGTGAGATAGAGGAGATGAGACAGATACCATATAAATCGGCGGTTGGTCGTCTCATGTATACTATGATATGTATCATATCAAATATCTATTTTTTTGTATTCATGCTAGCGAGATATCAATCTAGTCTAGTAAGGATTATTGGACTATAGCAAATAACATACTCAAGTAACTTAAGTGAATTAAGAAGTATAGTTTAGTTTACTAGTCATTCGACTCATGTCTTTTGGGTTATACTGACTCTGACTTATAATCTGATCAGGACTCAAGAATATTTATCTCTAGCTATGTGTTTACATTATAAGGTGAAGCCATGAAACTTGAAGGGGTGTGAAGCATAAATGCTTCACAGACTCTACCA
Organism: Leonotis leonurus; assembly: GCA_026898415.1. Lineage (NCBI taxonomy): Eukaryota > Viridiplantae > Streptophyta > Magnoliopsida > Lamiales > Lamiaceae > Leonotis > Leonotis leonurus. Next base: position 236,096 of record JAPKLX010000146.1, on the reverse strand, counting down.
AAATGTTTAGCTCATAACTTTTTTATGGATCTAGTTGTGATTTCGAGTATGCCTAAGAGTACATTAATTTATTGTAATAACTCTAGTGCAGTGACACTCAAAGGAACTATAAACCCATAATGCAAATAAAACATATTTAGAGAAAGTACTGTATCATCCATGATATAGTAAGAAAATGTAAAAAAAAATGGTGACCTAGCTTGCGTTTGAGCACGTTCTATAGGATCTTTTCACAGACACGATGTTTGAACGTCATGTGGAAATGATGGGAGTGTGATGCAACAAGGATCAACTTTGAGCATAAATGAGAGATTGTTATGGTTTGTATACTTCAAAACATGTTTTATGTTTGATTATTGTAATAAACTTGTTTTGACCTTATATTTTTTTGTGTATGATCAAAACGAATAATAAGAATACACCTTTTGTGGATTAATGAAATATTTTTTTTCATGTGAGGTATATTGAGCGAAATTTCACAAAAAAAGGAAGACAAATCGAATGTGAGATGAAAAGATTATACTTTATAGTTTGTTCGGTTAGTCGATATTAAATTAGCTTAAGATTACCTGAGATTGTGTTGGATCAAGATTAATTTTGTTACATGGGGTCGGTCAAGAATCATAACCAATGATTAATCCTACATAATATTGTCTCGAGATTAAGTCTCGAGTATAGACTTACAAACCAAGAAATTTATAAAATTAATCTTGAAACTCAATCATGACTAGAGATGTCAAAGTGACCGGGTCTGACCAACCCGGCCTGCCCACTGGGCTAGAGTAATATTTTGGGTCGGATCGGGTTGGCCCGATATTAGTTCGAGCTGTTGAATTTCAAATTTATGCCCACTCATCACAAATCACCAGACCAAATTGATCCATGAATTTTAAAATATTTTTATAAAATTAAAATATAATTTGAACCAATTATAATTTTAAAATTTTAAAAAATAAAATAAAAATATTGTATCAAGATATAAATCAAATATATTATTATATTAAATATACATGTGTTATGTTATTTTAAGATTAATTAGAGTAAAAAATAAGTTTGTAATAAAATAAAAAAAAATGTAATATTTCTAAAACGTATCAAAATATCATAATAAATAAATTTTAATTGAATTATAAGATATTAAAAATATAAACGCTATTACACTATTAGAGTATTTTATACTAAATAATGCAAAAAATATTAAAATAATGAAAAGAATAGACAGACTAAATTAACCCGAACTCCACCAGACTTTTTGTAGTCCAAAACCTATAAACCCTTCAGATTTATTGGACCCAATTTTTTTAACTTTTATATTTTGAGCTTAATCCAACCGATGATCAGATAAGTCATGAAAACTAATTAATTATTTAAGACCAATTAACAGCTGGATTCATAACAATCAAACACTCAATTGCAAAATATAATTTGTAATTGGAAAAAGTATTGGTGGAAATTAGAAATAAATGAAACTGACTAGTTTTGTGTTTATATAATTGCATTTATATCAATTACACATAATTTGATTTATAGTACTCCTACAGTCCTACTCATTTTTAGGATTCTGCCAAAAGAAAAGGTCTTTCAGTTACAACTATTGTCATTATTATATTCACAATTCGGATTGCATATTGCATGCATTCATTTTTTTTTTGGCTTTAAAATACTCGTATACACTAGAACCTCCTTAAATTAAAATTTTATCGAAAATAATAGCCTTTTTAAAATAAGATTTTTTTCTAGTCCCAGCAATATTACTCTTCAATAATTTATTTAACAATCTCTTTAAGTTGATAAAATTTAATTGGATTATATGAATGTTAGTGATACTATAATTTGTTAAAAGGATGATATCTGTAAATTATAAAAATCAGATAAAAACAAAAAGCAAAAAAGAGTTAGTAGAGTAATGTGAGCAGATTTATTCAAAGCGTAATACACACACAAAAACACAAACACCAGAAACTACAAAGCCTCAAATTTCAGATTTTCTCTTATATTAAGTGGTCGCAATCCAAACATGGCCTTCTGTGTTTCTCCTTCTTCTGCCTCCTCCGCCGCTGCCGCTGCTCGCACCGCTCAACCAGACCTCCCCTTCCGCCGCATCCCTTCCAAATTCAACACATTCACCCCTTCGATCTCGAGCCGCCCCCGACTCCTCTGCGCTCTCCCCAACATGGCGGCGGCGGCGGCGGCTACGGCGGTGGACAAGGAGCTCGACAACGCGGCCGTGGCGGCGCCGGAGGCACTGCAGCGTCCCGATGCCTTCGGACGATTCGGCAGATTTGGCGGGAAGTATGTGCCGGAGACGCTCATGGCTGCTCTCACGGAGCTTGAGGCGGCGTTCAATTCACTCGCCACTGACCATGAATTTCAGGTTGTGGCTTCTTCTTCTATTTATTTTATTGAATGATTGAGTTTTTTTTTTTTTTTGGGAAAATGTTGGATGCTTGAATTTAGGTCTTGATATGACTGTGATGGGGTTTTAGGAGGACCTTCATTTTAAAACATTGTGTTACTCTGTTGGGTGCCTCTTCGAATGATTTCATTGATTTATACTCTTTTGAAGTTATTGGCATGCATTTGATTATAATGGTAGATTCCATCCTATCTTAAAGGTATTGCATCAAATTATCAAAATTGTATGGAATTCGATTTAATATTGTTTTGCCGTTAATTTGATCATTTAGTCTAATCGTTATAGTGGTCAAATTCATTTTTGCCATTGAAAAATGGAATAGTCATTTTAAGATCACTAAATGCTAAATTTTAAGTATATATGATTTATTCTGCTTATATGATTGAGTATTGCCCCACCATTTTCCAAATTATTTTTGAGCTTTAGTTCTCTTGCTGCTGTATAGCTTCTGATTTCAAAATCACTTAAAGAACCTCTTTTTGGAGCTCAATTGTCTATTCAGTTTGAGTATAAAAATTTCTGATAAACAAGTCGACAGATCTTTCGAGTATCTTGATTTTGAATTGTTGGAAATGGTTGCAGAAAGAGCTCAAAGGAATATTGAAAGACTATGTTGGAAGAGAAAGCCCACTTTATTTTGCTGAGAGACTCACTGAGCACTACAAGCGCCAAGATGGGAAAGGGCCTCATGTATACCTCAAAAGGGAAGACCTTAATCATACTGGTGCTCACAAAATCAACAATGCTGTAGCTCAGGCTTTGCTTGCTAAGCGTCTCGGTAAGAAGCGTATCATTGCTGAAACTGGTGCTGGTCAGCATGGTGTTGCAACTGCTACTGTATGTGCTCGATTTGGCTTGCAATGCGTTATCTACATGGGTGCTCAAGATATGGAGAGACAGGCCCTTAATGTTTTCAGAATGCGACTTCTTGGTGCTGAGGTCTGTTTCTATTTTAATATCATCATATATGTGTTAGGCTTCGGTATTTGTATGTGCAATTCATCCCCGTGTAGGTCTTGCCTTTCAAAACTTGCACTTCTTTTTTTGGTATGAAGATCATTCCCATGAGCATGTTTATTTACAAGTACATAACATTCATTTTTTGGTCTGAAGACCATTCTGATACCTACGTGCATTTATAAGTACATATCATATGAATCTTTTGGTTTGCTCGAACTGTTTAGTGTCTAATTATCAATTCGCTAGGATGCTTTAGACTTTAGAGGTATACATAATCCACATGACAAGCTGATTTTTAAATTTGCGTCATGTGGAATTAGACGAGAATTAGATAAGTTTGCTCCATAATCCCATTACATGTGGAATTAACGAGAATTATGTGACCCTGCCAGATGGTTATTTCCATCACTACTCATGATTTTAAGCTTCTTAATTTGATATGTAGGTAAGACCAGTTCATTCTGGGACTGCCACTTTGAAGGATGCCACATCTGAAGCTATACGAGATTGGGTGACTAATGTGGAATCTACTCATTACATTTTGGGATCTGTGGCTGGGCCACATCCATATCCTATGATGGTAAGGGAATTTCATGCAGTGATTGGCCAAGAAACCAGAAAGCAAGCCTTGGAAAAGTGGGGTGGTAAACCTGATGTGATCGTTGCTTGTGTTGGTGGGGGTTCAAATGCAATGGGAATCTTTCACGAATTTGTTGATGACAAAGAGGTCAGGCTGATTGGTGTGGAGGCTGCCGGTTTTGGCTTAGACAGCGGCAAGCATGCCGCGACTTTGACTAAAGGAGAGATTGGTGTTTTGCATGGAGCTATGAGTTACTTGTTGCAAGACGAAGATGGTCAGATAATCGAGCCACATTCTATAAGTGCCGGGTATAAGCCTCCTCTATTTCATTAAAAAATTAAGATGAAATTTCATTTTCAAAATCTTGAATACTTAATTAACATCTATTTCTCTATGGTTCTTTAGCCTGGACTATCCTGGTGTTGGACCGGAGCACAGCTTTCTGAAGGATATTGGACGTGCTGAGTATTATAGCATCACTGATGAGGAGGCTTTAGAAGGTAACAAATGGCATCTCTATTATCTGTAGTATCCCTTTGATATTGCCAATTCTTGCTGTTCAGAGAAATGATTTTTGTAATAGTCGCATCTTGCCCCAAATAACCTCGTTTTCCCTTGAATGATCCATCCACCCGAAATAACCTCATTTTCCCTTAAATGATTCCATTCACTTACTGCTGTACACAGCTTTTAAGAGACTGTCGAAGCTAGAGGGCATCATCCCAGCACTTGAGACTTCTCATGCACTAGCATATCTGGAGATCCTATGCCCGACTCTCCCTGATGGAACGAAGGTCGTACTCAACTGCAGTGGAAGAGGAGATAAGGATGTCAATACAGTTAGTAACTATCTGAAGCTTTAAGGTTACTGCTGTTGAGGCGTTAGTACACAGAAAGCGAAGAGGAAAAATCAGCCAAGTGTGTGCCCTAGATAAGATGTTTTTGCTGTGTTACTTTTAGCTCAAATTTTCTTCTTAAGACGCTTAGTAATTTATGTTATGTATGTTTTATCATATGGTGAGCAGGTGAATCTTTCTTTATAGAGAAATGTCTGCTCATAACATATGAGAGAAATATTCTACAATAAGAAATGCAGCCTTATGTTGTATCTCACCCACAGTAAATTGTTCAGAGCTCATGTAAGAGAGATTTTCCAAGTCTTTAATGACTCTAGTCAGATTGTTCTTGCGTTTCTGAAAGTCTCGTTCACGTTTTAGGTTTTTGCCAGACAGTTTTTGCCAGTAGTGTTAAGTCAGAGAAAATAGACCCCTTTAAATTTAAGATAAGAAAACAGACGGTTTTTTGATATATTTATTGATCAAATTGAAAAAAAAAAATATAAAAAAAATACAAAATTCGTAAATTAATAATTAATTTATTATGATTGTATTATTGATTTTAAGTAACGTAGATTTCAATTAGTGGATTGAAGAAAGAATTAATTAGTTTTAAGCTTTAAGAATAAAATTTAAATTTACAATAAATTAAGTTTGAAAATTAATAAAGATTAACGATTTGATTAATTGTATTGCTTCTAAATTAAAGTTGGATGTTAATAAAGATTAATGGTTATTTTGTGTGTTGCCTCTAAATTAAAGTTGTATTATCTTTATATATTAATGAATTAGCTAAATGTATTTGGAAAATCTGAAAATTTAAAGAAAAACAAAATTTAATGATTTGTAAATTTAAATGTTATGCAAGGTATTTTGGATTGTAAAGGAGAAATTGGTGAAGATGATGGCGGAGATAGCGAGAAGCCGTCGTTGGGCGGTGGAGATGGAAAAAGGTCAGTGTTGACCAAGTGAAGGGAATTGAAGAGGAAGTAGTGACAAGTGGACACGTTGCAATGGAGATTATTGAGTTGTCTTTATCTTGTGCGTACAAGTGGAGGGTTGTGATTATATTTGCTACTATTTTGTTATTATGTTTTTAACCATAGTATTATGTTATTTTGCAAAACTTACCCACTTATGTATTTAGGGTAAGTTAGCCTAGAAGACAAGTAATGAAAAAAGTATATTTTCCTCTGTATTTCTCTCGCTTCCTCCTTCCCAATTCTCTACTATTACATATACAACGTGTTATGTATGTTACATTATCATCGATTAAATTTCATACAATCATCAATATCAACACAAACCACTGTTACATTTCAATAGCTTAACAATTGGTATATCGATTGGGACATGGCTGAAGGTACAATGGTGTGTGAGCTACTGGATGCACACAAGAAGCTGGAACAAATCCTACAAGAAGAAACCACCAAGCGGGAGGCGTCAAAAATCAAACTACAAGAGCAAATCATGGGTATTCATGATAAATTTGATGATATTAATGATACCTTAGACAAGTTACAGTTATAATTGTCTAATTTGAGTAAAGGGAATGGATCAATCTTGGGCCTATACGTAGATGAAGCTACTGGGCAACATACTGGGGGTTATAGACACAAATCTGGTATGGGTAGTAGTGGTGGTGTTATTAGCCTTATTCGAAAGGTAGAGTTCCATAAATTTGATGGTAATCACCCAAAGTCATGGATGTTTTTCTTTTCATTTCTTTTAACCCAAAGTCATTGATGTTGAAGTGCCAAAATTACTTCTCTTCGATTCCTAATATTCTAGATAATCAGAGGGTTAAGATTGCTACCATACACTTCGAAGGAAAAACTGATTTATGGTATTAAAACGTGGCTGCTAGACACTCTGAATTGAGTTGGATGAGCTTTGTGGGACTAGTCTCAGCACGGTTTGAGGATCTAAAGGATGCAAGAATTATTGGGGAGTTTAACAAGTTGACTCAACAGGGTAGCTATGCAGACTATGTTAGTAAGTTTGAGGAGTTGAGGGCCTGTTTAACTCTTACTAGTATGACTGACTTCACTGGGGAATATTTTGTGGCTAGTTTCATAAGTGGTCTTAATTCTGAATTGCAATCAACAGTAAGAATGTTCAGACCAACAACTGTGGAAGAAGTAATAGAGTTGAGAAATGAACAGATGCAAACTCTAGATGCTCTTTCCAAGAGAATGAAAACACCAATCAGAAATAACTACACATTGCCACAACCAAGGAAAGTGGAAGCCACTGCACAAGCAACACCTAAAGGGGTACAAATATCAGGGAAACCACCCTTTAAATATCTAACTTCGGCTGAAATGAATGCAAGGAGAGAGCAAGGATTATGCTACAACTGTGATAAGAAGTATAACTCAGGTCATAGGTGCAAGCAAAGAATATCTTACCTCATTATGACTGAACAAGAGGAGTCTGTATTTGACCTTTTCCAACCAGAAGGTGTTGATGATACCACAACTGGTGCACCTGTCATAGAAGAAATTCAATTAACATTGAGTTCTCTGAAGGGTGAAGGGGCTCTTACCACTATGAGGATTATGGGAGAAGTGGCCAAACATAGAATCAATATTTTGATTGATTCTGAAAGTACCATCAGTTTCATAAATGATGCCACTGTCACATTACTAAAATGTGATACCAAAGATGTACAACCTATGTTGGTTAAAGTTGCTAATGGGAATAACATGGTTAGTGCAAAAAAAGTGGAGAGTTTCAAGTGGAGGATGCATCAACATGTATTTCATTTTTCACAAACTTTCAATATTGAAGGTTATGTCATGATATTGGGAGGTGATTGGCTCAAAGCATGTACACCAATGGAGCTAAACTATGATAAGATGGTTATAGGAAAGCGTATTAAATTGCAAGCTATTACAGAGAAGGAACAGTGCCACCGGATATCTGAATCCAGCATGCAACAACTTCTCTTAAAAAATGTTGCACACATTGATGAGCTTTTTTGGATATCTGGAGGATGACACTGATTGTGAATCTCTACTTAAGGATTTCTATGATGTGTTTGAGGAACCAAAAGGGTTACTTCCACAAAGGGGTGTAGAGCACCACATCATTTTGAAAGCCGGGAGCATTCCCAAGCAACAGTTTCCCTATAGGTTTTCTCATGATTAGAAAGCAGAGATTGAAAGGATTGTGAAGGAGTTACTAGACATTGGCCTTATACAGCATAGCACCAGTCCTTTTGCTTCACCAGTGCTACTAGTTAAGAAAAAGGATGCTACATGGAGGATGTGTGTGGATTATAGATATTTGAATAGCATGACCATCAAACGCAACTATCCAATACCTGTCATTGAGGAGTTGCTAAATGAGCTACATGGGAGCAGGTATTTCTCTAAAATTGACTTAAGGTCTGGTTATACTTATGGATCCATAACATAGGGAATTTTACTTTTAGAACTCATCATGGCCATTATGAGTTTCTAGTAATGCCCTTTGGCCTGTGTAATGCCCCTGCCACATTTCAGTGCTTGATGAATCAAGTGTTTGTGCCTTATTTGAGGAAGTTTGTTTTGGTGTTCTTTGATGATATTTTAATCTACAACAAGGAAACTAAGGCACATTATGAACATTTATCTATTGTATTGGATTTACTAAGACAACATCAACTCTATGCAAAAAGGAGTAAATATAGCTTTGGAAAGACTCAGATGGGCTTCTTGGGTCACATTATTTCAGATCAAGGAGTATCCACTGATCCTGAAAAGATTTTAGCCATGATTGATTAGCCTACACCCCTAATTTGAAACAGTTGAGAGGGTTTCTTGGGCTAACTGGGTACTACAGGAAGTGTTTTATACGTTTTCGGTCTCGTTTCTATTGTGCTTTTGGTCTTATAATGCTTATTTTTGTTGTTCGAGTTGATGCTTTGGTCTTATTTATGCTACATTATAGGTGAGAATTGACAAAAATGATTTACGAGGTTCGACAAGAGAAACGAGATGAAAAGACGAACAAGAGGTGAAAAATTGACATTCTGACCGAGAGTTGACCTAGCGGGCGCTAGCCCCTAGCGCTCGCTAGGGCCTGAAACTGATCTAAGGCAGAACAAGGGGCTAGCGACCGCTAACTCCCTTGCACGGTGGAAGGAACATAACCTTGGGGTAGCGAGCGCTACCCCCTAGCACTCGCTACCCTTCTCCAGCGCTGAAACAGACAGAACATGGGGGTAGCGAACGTTACCCCCTAGCGGTCGCTACCTTGGCGGATTTTCTTTTTTCTATTAAACCTCCACGCGCGATATACGATCTTTTTCTTCTTCACTCTTCACATTTTTACTTTGAAATCTAGGGTTTAGACCACGAGAGAAAACACTATTAGTCTAGATTTCTATTCCGTTGTTCGTTTTTCAATTTCATTGTGGATTCGTTCGTGATTCAAACCCGAAATTCTTAATGCATTATTTTTCCTTTCAATTCGTGAGTTTTTTTACTGCTTTCTTTATTGCTTTATGATCTCTTTTCTTCCTGCTCTTTTCTTGATTAATTCACAATTCGTTAATCCAAATCTTTCAATTATGTCAATTAATCAATTCAAGGCATGTTTATATTCAGTTTCTATAAATCTTCATCCTTAGATTTAGGATTTAATTGCTTTATTAATTTTTGCCTAGGTAATTTGTATTTTAAATTCTTTAGTTTTATTCTCCTAGATAGATTTATTAGATTAGTTAAAATCAAAACCCTTTTCTTTTTAATTGCTTTCTGTTTTGCAACATAGATAAAGCCCTGCTTGGCCTTCCTTGAGAATACGACTTAGGGTCAACCTATTAATCTATAACGAACTCATTCTCTTGTAAGTAACTTAATAAAATAAGTTGAAACAAATTTTGGCACCGTTGTCGGGGAAGGCTTTAGGCATTTATTTGCGTTGCTCTTTATTTTTATTTTTCTTTTATTTTTGTTTATTTATCCCTTTTTGCAACCGCAAGGTACGTTTGATCTTCTTTTGGTTTATGTATGCTAGGTCGTCGAAGCTTGAGACAAGAGTTGGTGACCTACGTTGACAATATCAATAGGAGAGATGGTTTACTGGTGGAGCGATATAGGGATGTCTTCAACCTTGCCGCCCTATTTGAAGAGAAATTAGTCATAATGACTGAGGAAGACGAAGCACCTAAGAAGCTCGGAGACTTTGCTAGGCCATCTTATGGCATCACGGCATCTGCTATTGTACTCTCCACCGAGGGGAGGAATTATGAACTGAAGCACAACCACATCAATCTGCTTCCCTCATTCTACAGGCTAGCTAATGAGGATGCACTCCTCTTCATTAGGGAATTCTGCACAGCCGTCCACTCTATCCCACTTCAGGCACTGAGCGAAGAGGAACTCCTGAAGAAGTGCTTTCCTTACTCACTAAAGGACAGAGCAAAGGCGTGGTACCTCTCCCTTCCAGCACGATCTCTACCTACATGGAAGGCGGTAAGTACCACCTTCCTGCTCAAGTACTATCCGAACCACAAGACGCAGCAGATCCGACTACAGATCATGCAGTTTGCTCAGGAGCCTGACGAGCCTTTTCATGAGGCACTTGACCAATTTAGAGAGCTCCAGCAGCAGTGTCTGCACCATCAGATTGTGTCAAACTCCTTTGGCAAATCTTCTACAATAGGTTGCAACACACTTACCAGTTTATGGTGGATACAGTAGCTGGAGAAAATATATCTGAGAAGACAGCTGAAGAGGCTATATAGATTTTCGAGACGCTAGCCACTAATTCGCAGCAGAAAACCTCTCGATCCAAGAGAGTGGAAGTAAAAGAGATTGGAGTGAGTCCAGATCTGAAGAAGCAGATGGCTGATATAATACGAGAGATTCAAGAGTTGAAGATGGGCAAGGCCCCTGCAGTGGCCAAGCACGAGCCGGTATTTGAGCCGTGCCCGATTTGTGGTGATCTCACTCATGACGAGAATCACTGCACCCGTATGACGGAGATGACTTAAGAAGGAGAGGCGGAAATCTATGCTGCTCAGGGATTTCCACCACGCCCGCCATTCGAGCAACATCCAGTCCAGCAGACTTCAAGATAAAAGCTCTATGTGGAAGGGGCCGAATCAAGGGCAAGGATCGAACTCTCCTGCCCGACGAGCACCTCCACAACAGTATTACCCACCTCCACAAGGGTATTATCCACCACAGCAGCCATATTACCCACCTCAACCAGGGTATTATTCACTTACACCGCATTATCAGCAGCCGCCACCTCAATTTCAACAGCTGCTTTAGCAGCCAGCACCCCAGTTCCAGCAACCTTCGCCACAATTCCAACAGCCTCCACCACAATTTCAACAACCCTTTCTGCCGACATCCCGGCCAACTACTCCACCTAAATCTGCGCTGGAAGATAGCTCGGCCGCTTTCATGCAGGAAAGCAAGTTGGCAAGGGAAGCTTAAGAGGCAACGATCAAGAGCCTCGAGAATCAAGTGGGGCAAATATCTGGAGCTATGAATCAGGAACAGCAGCAACTACAAACAGGAAGGATACCGGGACAGGGACATACGCCACACTAAGTACAAGCTATTACTGTTCTACGTAGTGGCAAGCACGTGAATAACAAAGTGGAGCTCCCAGAAGCTGAGGAAGAAAAAGTGGAGGAGGAGAAAGAGAAGGAAAAGGAGATGGAACCGGAGCAGCCAGCTATTCAGTTGCACAAGACGGCCAATCCGTATAAGCCACCAATTCCCTTCCCGAGCAGACTGAGGAATGAGAAGTTGGAACAACAATTCAAGGACTTCTACAAAATGCTTTCTCAAGTGCGTGTGAATCTGCCCCTATTGAAGGTCATTCGAAATGTTCCATCCTATCTCAAGTTCTTCAAGGAGCTTGCCTCCAAGAAGAGAAGATTTGCTGATGACGAGTCTGTGATGGTGTCCGAGGTAGCTAGTTCCATTATGCAGCAGCCTCTTCCACAAAAGTTGCGAGATCCAGGTAGTTTCATCATCCCCATCGCTCTAGGGAATGGTAAGACTGTTATAGGCATGCTTGATTTAGGTGCTGGTATTAATCTTATACCGTACTCAATTTTTAAGGAATTAGAGTTAGGAGAATTGAAACAAACTCGCATGAGCCTACAGTTAGCTGACCATTCTGTTAGGTACCCTAGAGAAATTATTGAGAATATTCTTGTTAGTGTTGGAGGTTTGATTTTGCCTATGGATTTTGTTGTGCTAGAGATAGGTGATGTGCATGAGAATGGACGTGATCACACATTATTGCTAGGTAGACCTTTTATGGTGACTACTAACACTTTGATTGATGTTAAGAATGGTAATATTAAGATGTCAATGTTAGGAGAGATAGTTTCATTTTCTGTTCATAAGCACAAGGCTATGACCTCTATTAGTTCTATTGATGATTGTTCGTTCATTGATTCTATTGATACTTTTGCCGAGGTCTCTATTGTGTAGGATTCCAGCTTGGAAGAGAGCTTCAGATCAGAAGCCAAGGTCGGAGCAGTCACTAGCCCTCGGCCCTCAAGCACACAAGAGTAGTGACCGCTACCCCCCTGCGAAACCATACTTATTCTTCCTTTATCCCACGCCTCTCTTTCTCCATTCCTCCACACAGATCTTATCCCAAAAATCATCTTCCCATTTTCTTCCCTCTCACCCGACGCACACCTCTCCCAAACCACCCTCCATCAAAATTTCTCAATCATACCACTTTTCCTTCCTTAATTTTGCCATCCACCCTCTCTCTCACCCAATTCCACAACCACTCATTTCCACCCACCGGAGACTCCTTCCACCACCCCCGGACGCCACCTGCTCGCTAAGGGTGTAAACGAGCCGAGCCGAGCCGAATATCAGCCTGATCGAGCTCAGCTCGTTTATATTATGGCATGTTCGAGCTCGGATCGAGCTCGAGCTGAGCTTTAATATTTTTGTTCGAGCTCGGCTCGAGACATAAATATCGAGCTCGGCTCTTTAAATATTCGAATTAGTGTTATATTCGAGCTTGAGCTCGAGCTCAAGCTCGAGCTCAAGATCATACCAATACGAGCTCGAGCTCGAGCTCGTTTATAATTCGATAAAAGCTCGTTAAAATGAACTTATCCAGTGTACGAGCTCGATAAAGAAAATACCTGCTCGATAAGAGCTCGCTTATGTAGAGCTTGGCTCAAGCTCGTGGGAAGCTCGTGGGAAGCTCACTAATCACGACTCCAGTGTGTGGTGGTGGAATGTCACAAAAGTTAAGAATACGCTTTTGCAAATTCCAATTCGAATCCACATAGTGACCTGTGACGACCATATATGAGATATTTTGGTCGGACTTCCAAAGGTCTGTAGTCACACTAACTCTATTGACACATCTCAACTCCGTCATCAATTTCTTCTTCTCCACATCATAGGAGGCCAAGCAATCCTTCTTTGCTGTTGCACGACTAATCTTTTGATAATGAGGAGTGGCGGTCCTCATAAGCAAGTTAAACAGCTCATATTCAGAAATTCGAAACGGAAGCTCATGCACGATAATCATGTGAGAGAGTATCTCCCTGATCTTTGCTGGGTCATACCTAAAGTTAATGACCGAACCCACTGTCTCTGTCTGAACCATAGACATTGAAACACTAATATTTTGTTGACCTTTTGCATCGTGAATCTTCTTAGAGACGCATCCTTTACTATGTCTTCCCAAGTGAGATGTACAACCTGACTTCACCAATGCTAACTGGCCCTTGCAGTGAATGCATTCAGCTTTCAAATTTCCTTGTCGATCAGTGACCTCTTTGAAGTCCCCCCATACTTTCGACGTTTTTTTTCTTTTCTTTGCCGTATATGGAACATCTCCTTCATTTTCTTCAGCCTCAGCTGTCGCGGTTGGCTCTAGTTGTGTCTCAACTGTTTGTGCCTCATCCTCAAGAAGTGGTGATAGAGTAGGTGTACTAGCTGATCCTTGAACTGATCCAAAAATTGGGGACGACATTTAAAGAGAACAAGGCTGCATTCAATAATAAATAGAGTTACAAAAGGGGAACAACATTTAAAGAGATATTTCCTAATAAATAGAAATCTACAACAGTATTTTGTGGACATCTACAACTGTATTTTGATGACAGATCTACCTTCAACATAAATTAGCATTTCCTTAATTATCTCTACAGATTACCAGAAAAAGTATTTTGACTTGTTTTTACTAAAAAGCAGCAGTCAAAGTTAGTTATCTTTTCTTTTTATCTTCATTTCGATTCAACTACTTACATAATACATTGGATTCTCTATTACTATTATCAAGCTGCCAAGTGCCAACTAATAAAACAACCACAATGGATTCTCTATTACTATTAAAGTGAACTCATGTGCTAGACAAGTCTCGTGGGGCAATGTTTAGCCTACAAAGTATTTGTAAAAAAATTAACTGATCTAATTGAACAATTAACATAACTTGAAAGGGACAAGAGGATAATGTTTCTTTACGTGGAGCAGCGGCGGGCAAGGGCGAGCAGCAGACGAGCAGCGGCGGGCAACGGCGAGCAGCGGCAGGCAACGGCGAGCAGCAGACGAGCAGCGGCAGGGACGACCAGCAGACGACCAGCGGCGGCAGGGACGAGCAGGGAAAGGTGAATTAGGGATTTAGGGTGAAACTTGAAAGTGAAACCGTAAAATCGTGAAATAGAGGGAAATGACTAATTAGTAAATATTTATTTTTTCTATTTTCTCTTTATAATAATATATAAAAAAACCTCTCAAATGGACAATATATTAAATTATATAGTATAGTGATGATCATATTATATATTAGTATATATAATCTATAATATTTTATACTATATACTCTTAGTTTTAGTCTTTAGATGTATACATATACAATATATTATCATTTATAATGATACGTATATTTTAACTATGATATATATAACTTTACTATATATGTATATTTTATATTTCTATATTAGTATTTCTACCTAATGGCTAAGTATTCAACATTTGTAGTCTAATTCTTAGACTATAATGATATAGTAATTAAAAAGACATTATATATAGATTGAATGATTATCATTATATATAATGATATAGTATATACTATATTATAATGTATTACTATATTTCTATATTAGTATTTCTACCTATTGGCTAAGTATTCAAGATTTATAGTCTTATTCTTAGATATACATATAAAATATATCATATTATATTATATTGTAGTAGACTATGAAATGAAATGTTAGATGATATAATGATATAGTAATTCAAAAGACATTATTGATTGTTGAATGATTATCATTATATATAATGATATAGTATTTACTATATTATAATGTATTATTATATTTCTATTTTATTATTTCTACCTATTGGCTAAGTATTCAAATGAAATGTTAGATGATATAATGATATAGTAATTCAAAAGACATTATTGATTGAATGATTATCATTATATAGAATGATATAGTATTTATTATATTATAATGTATTACTATATTTCTATATTAGTATTTCTACCTATTTGCTAAGTATTCAAGATTTATAGTTTTATTCTTAGATATACATATAAAATAGTTAATAAATTATAGTAGACTATGAAATGAAAGTTTAGATGATATAATGATATAGTAATACAAAAGACATTATTGATTGAATAATTATCATTATATAATGATATATATAGTCTTTACTATATTATAATTTATTACTATATTTTATGTTCTACATATTGTATAATAAATATTATATATATAAGACTCACATTTTAGAGTATTTACAATAATATGGTGTGTGTGTGTGTATATATATATATATATATATTATATATTATTAATACATGAAAACTTTAAATTATATTGATTAAATAGCTCGATTAACTGTTCGCGAACGATTAACAAGCTCGCGAACATGTTCGATTAACAAGCTCGTGAACATGTTCGTGAACAAACGAATCTGAACCTGTTCGCGAGCCTGACGAGCCGAACACCCCCAGGCTCGAGCTCGGCTCGATAAAGTTATCGAGCTCGAAATCGGGCTCGAGCTCGGCTCGTTTGCTTATCGAATCGAGTTTCGAACGAGCTTTTTCCGAGATGAGCCCCGAATAGCTCGCGAATAGCTTGGCTCATTTACACCCCTACTGCTCGCTGCCGCCACCGCTACTTTTCGGCGATATTTCCAGCGCACTCCATTCGGTGTTATTCACCCTCCATGGCTCGTACTTTCTATCGTGACTTTGGAGGGTACAACACCTAGATGACAGCGAGTCATCGGAGGATAGAGCAACAGGTTGTCGAGAACAACCGCCGGATTGCCGAGCTAAATGCTCAGTGGTTGAGCTGGTGTAATATCCCGTCTTTTACCTTTAATAAAGAAGTGAACCTATTAAGATTTTGTAATAGAATCTTTAGTAGAAAAAGGAATTGATGGGTGAAATACCAATTATAAAGACAAGTCATATTAATAGTTATTAATGATGTTTAATACAATCATTAGTTATGATTGGCATTTAAGAGACAAATCCTTATGATAAGGTATTTAATGCAATCATTATAGCAATTAATGTAGGTTGGATTATTAAATGTAAATAATAATCCTATTTAAGGAAGTATGTGACTTATTATTGATATGTAGAATAGTCATCAATGATTAAGAGGAATTAGAATACCAATAAAATTTTCAATTCATTATCGTAACCAAATCAGACTATACATTTTTATTTAGTGTATGCAACAATATTATATGAATCACTATAAAATCAAAGGTGGAAAAATAAAATAAAATACATTATGAAGAGTACCAACTCAAATTGCAACAAATCTTGAGGAATGACAATAGTAAAGTATGTTAAAAGTTGCAACGTGTATATATATATATATACATATCAATCTTCAAAAAGAGAAAAAGAGAAGGAAATCTTCTAAATCCTGACAAAGACAAAAGAGAAAGAAAATAAGGTACACAAAGGTATTCAACATTTTAAGTAAACAAACTGGGAGAAGAGCAACATTGCCCTCTCTCTATTTCCAAAGCTTTTGCCCTCCTTTCCCAGATCTCTTACACTCTCTCCCCCCGAAGTTCTTCAAAATAAGGTTGGAAACCTGCAACATAAGACAAGAGGAGGAGGGATTAGGAGATATGTCTCGGTGGGTAGACAAAGGGACAAAAGAGAGAGAGATAAGAAAGGAGACAGCTGCAGGAGCAGTCTCTAAGAGAGTTTAAGGAGAGAAAGTGAGCTGCTTTTCCCTGCAGCTGGGGACAAACAACCCCCAATGTCCAGCATAGGAATCTGAAAAAAAAGAAACAGGATAAAGTTAGCTTAAGTTATCATAAGAAAGGAAAAGATGTGGGATTTTGTAAGTATAAGGAAAACTAATAGTGCAAACCTAAAGAGTGAAAGAAGGAAGGAGCAGGAAGAGGAAGCTGCTGCTTCTACTCTTGGCCGAAGGGAAGTGAGACAGAACCCAGGACAGTGACTTTTCAGACTGCAACTCTGGAAGAAACCTGCAACATGAGAACAAATGAAATAAATTAAATGTGATACAATGCAAAGTCAACTAGGTATAGGAGGTTTACAGATCTCATGCAGAGTTCTTCCCTATAAATACCCACTCCTCAACCTCTAAATAGTTTACAAACCGCAAACTCATACCCTCAATCACATAGCACCTTTTGGAAGAGAAGTGAAGGTCTAAGAGGAAGTGCTGTCCAAACCCAACCTAAAGGTCCCAATCACTTCTGAGGTAAACAAAGAACTGAATCTCAAACCTTTAGAAATATATGCATGCAGTTAAGATCCAGTTGCTAGTAAAAGTTTATGTTTTCCCCTTGAACTTAGTTGAAAGCATAGCATGTTCATTAGTTATCATAAACTCCAGTTTCCAACCTTAACCTAAATAAGTTATATGCCTCTCAAACTTAGTCATATTATGCTAATAAGTGAACTCCACGTAATGCACCAGATTTAGAACATAGCAAGCTTAATTTATGCTTCAACTGTATAAGTAGGGACAGAATGTATGCAAGTAAATTTAACAGCCCTGCCCAACTCCTTAAACACATAAGGAATCCATAAGGTGAGCTTGACTCAACACCATTTCTTAAGTTCTGAAATTTCAGAAAAACACTACATGCTCGTGTAAACCCCTAGACTACGTGAAGCTTAGAGGATGTACTCAGATTACAGAATTTTAGAGCGTGCTTAGAAATAACAATAAATCTAATATACAAGAAAATCCTAGCATTGGCAGAACTGTAGAAAAATTTAGAACTCAGTAAATTAGTCACAGACAGGTTAATCCACAGTCTAAGGAAGCATAATCTGAATTCCGAACTAAGTAATACTTTGACAAATCTGAATATTTCAGACTCCCTCAAGGTTTTAGTTCAAACACTAACATCACACAAGCCTATAATTAATTACCAGATTTAAGAAATGAACCTATAATTGTGTATTTCGATCTAGAACATATGCTTGCATTAAAATAGAAATACCAGACCCAACCTCTCAATAATATACCAACCAGACACAGATACACCATCAACAATCAAATAAACACCAAAGCCTCAATTACGAAACAAGAAAATCTGACCTAGGGGTTCGGCAAACAGAGCAGCAGCTGGAATTCCGAGAACTGAGCCGCCCAGCTTAAGCCACCCTCTCCAACCCCCATTTCACTAAATCGATTTCTCCGTAACAATAAGACAAATTCAGTCAGTGGGGATTGAAACTTAATCCGAAATTGCAAAGCACTCCTAATCCCTAACTAAAATCACAATAGGAAGAAAGAGATAGAGTAAGAGATGGAGATAAGAGAGATAAGAGGATTGGGAGTTACCTGAGGCGGAGCAGTGCTGGCAGACGGTGGTGGCGCGAGAAACGAGAGCTTCTGCCGTCCGGCTGTGCTTCGAACGGCGATGATGGTGGGGATTCGGACGGCTGGGCAGTCGGAGCGATGGCGACGTGGCTATGCTCTCGAAGAGAGAAGCGAGAGGCGGAAGAGAGGGGATGAACGGCGGAGTTGTCCACGAGTGAAGAGAAAGAATGAGAGTAGGCAATATTATTCAACCATAAAGTCTAGAGCTGGGTTAGAACAATTTAGAACCGGGCCGGTTCGTGGGCCGGGTTTTGGGCCGAACTATTTTCCCACGGGCCAACCATTTAAATGGTTGGGCTTCAGGAAATAAAATGTCCGGGCCGAGAAGCATTCTGCTGGGCCGAGCTACTAAATTACTGGGTCAAGTAATATAGATGGGCCTGAACTTATTTAAATCAAATGGGCTAGGAGGTGTAAGATATAAATGGGCTGGAAGTGCAATATAGCAATTATTCATGGGCCGAGATTAGTTAACTTGGGCCAGATTTAAATTAATGGAGATGGGTTTGGAGATTCATAGGATGGACTAAATTTATTAGCTATTGGGCTCACTTAATTAAATTGAATGGGCTAGAAGCTTTTTAATAGATCAAAACTTAGCCTACTTGGACTAAGTCCAATAGTGGAAAATTCAATAATTAAATTTAGAGAATTTAATTTACTAATTAGAATTTAATTTACTAAAATAGAATTTAATCATAAGAAATGATTAAATTATAAATCATGTTTATAGTGCGACAATTGAAATTTAATTAGCTTAATTAGAAATTATTTATCTCAATTTAAGGATCAAGATATTAAATTAGAAATGTCGTTAGTTATGTTACCCAATAATTATTTAATTGGGTAATGTAAATTCCCGAAACATAAAGTGATTTGGAAATCACCAAACGACTCCTCTAGAAATACAACTCCTAGACTCGTATAGTAGTCGAGTTTTTAAAGACCCGAGAATAAACTCTCAAGTTAGCCAAGAATATAAATTCCTTACACTTAAAAGTATTAAATGTACTTAATAAATGTATCTCACCCGAGATCTATTTAAAGGTTGCGGCGAAAGGTCGGAACTACAGTTCAGGAACAAAGCAGTCAGCAATCAAGACTATTCAAGTAGGCTTTTCCTCACTCTATAAAAATATGTGTGCATGTTTTCAAAATGAAATGAGATATTTTCAAAAGCACTGTCTTGCCATAAATGTTTTCGCTTTATGTATGATGCCTATCTGTTATATTTATAATCGAATTCAGGTTCCAGTGGGTTAGCGTCTCCACTCGAACTAGTGTGCACAATGGACTGTGAGTCAGCGAAAGGTTGACCGGTTAAGTGTCTGTGGGAAGTGGCCACTTCCCCAGCACATAGAAACTTCAGATATGGTTAAATACAAAGAACTAGGACTGCAGTCAAACTAGAACTTTCTAAAAGAAATGTTTTGTGAACATAGGTGTTTTAGAGACAAAAATCCCTATGTATCACTTAGAATGGCTTGACAGTTATACATGTAAGTGTGCGATTTTGGCACGTGTCTACTGAGTACAAATTTGTACTCAGCCTTGCATGTGTTTCTAAACGTGCAGGATAAGAATGAAGAAGACGTGGGTGCTGTGTCGGGCTTTTTGTCGTATCTCATAGTAGCAGACTCTTGGGGGTCCTACGTGTCATCATACACGTAGGACTTTATTTTACGATCCTACATTCCGCTGCGAGACGATTATGTAATAGACTGGAGATTTAACTCTTTAAATTAGCAATGTTATGTAATGTAATGAGCTTATGACTCAGACCTTCCGAATTTATGGGACAAATTCTAGACTTATGTTATGAGAAAAACATCAAGTTTCCTTATTCTATTCCTTTTCGTTACTTAATCCTTTCGATAGTTACGTTTACCCGGCTTTACTAGAGTTAGTAGAAAGCGGACGTGACAGCTGGGCACTTTATAATACTCCACCACCACCTCAGCCGGATCAGCAGTGACTTCTCACTGCTATTTAGTATGCTTTCTTTTATTTTTGTTTCTGTGTGTGTCCGGATTTCACTTTGTTATTTCCTTTTGTTGTTGTTTTTTTTGTTTATTGGTGTTTCTCTTTCAGGTTTGCATCTCTATACTAGTTGATCACACTCCATCGCTGCTGCGTCATCTCGTCGGGTAGTTCCCTTTCTCTATTTTATTTTTATTGTAGTAATAAGGACATTCCTTATTTCTTTCATGAGGGGCGTAGGTATGACTTTATCTATAGCATGCGGCGTATTTTTAGAAGTGTGTAGTTGTGTATTCTTATTTGTCCATTGCAATTTGGAGCTTAATAGGATTAGTTATTGATTTTGATGAGAAACATGTTGATTATTCTTGATGACATGAATTGACATTGTGAGTTGATGATTGGGTAATGAGCATTACATTTTGATTATAGTTTTCGTGGGGCATTTGATTTTGTGATGGATTGATGTGATAGCTCGTAACTTGTGAATTTGGTAGAAGATTGCTTAATGACTAGACTTGGTTGTTAATGGTGTTAATTATGTTAAGTGTGAGATTGAGTTGGGAGGCTTCTGCTCCTCTGGAAACCATGAGCATGAGAAACCACACGAGAACACTTTATATAACCTCTAAATGTTCATATCTCGTGACTTTTGGCCATATAACCCACTCTTTTCAAAAATTTTGGCTCGAACGGCCTTTAAAAAATCGTTATTGAATCGCTTGAATTGTTTGAATAGGTGATAAGAACGCTACCCCTCTTCATTTGAGAAATCTAATGAAATCTTGAATTATAAGAATGGGTATGGAAAACCACACTAGGATACTCGGTTTATGTCGAAGTTCACACGTAGTGACTTTTTTTCTTCATATCACTAAAAATTCTATGCGGTTCGATTCTGAATAATGGTTTGAAATAATAAGATCTTATGAATGGTCCAAAGTCTAGCTTTTGAGTAGTTAAAAATCGGATTTGCATATGTTGCAGAGTTTGATCGGATTGAAGTTGCATCTTCGAGGGAAACACGTAATGGTGATTGATGTATAGTCTTATTATCCCTTCCGTGAACTCATGATGAATATGATTGTTGTTGCATAATTAAATTTGCTTCTTGTTTAGAAATCTTCGTATTATGTTAAGCTTAGACTTTCTTAAGGACAAGCAAGGTATTGTGCGTGGGGAGGTTGTTTTATACGTTTTGGGTCTCGTTTCTATTGTGCTTTTGGTCTTATAATGCGTATTTTGTTGTTCAAGTTGATGTTTTGGTCTTCTTTATGCTACATTGTAGATGAGAATTGACAAAAATGATTTACGAGGTTCGACAAGAGAAACGAGACGAAAAGACGAACAAGAGGTGAAAAATTGACATCCTGACATAGAGTTGACCTAGCGGGCGCTAGCCCCTAGCGCTCGCTAGGGCCTGAACCTGATCTAAGGCAGAACAAGGGGTTAGCGACCACTACCCCCTAGCGGCCGCTAGCTCCCTTGCACGGTGGAAGGAACATAACCTTGGGGTAGTGAGCGCTACCCCCTAGCACTCGCTACCCCTCCAGCGCTGAAACAGACAGAACATGGGGGTAGCGAACGCTACCCCCTAGCGGTCGCTACCTTGGCGGATTTTCCTTTTTCTATTTAAACCTCCACGCGCGATATACGATCTTTTTCTTCTTCACTCTTCACGTTTTTTACTTTGAAATCTAGGGTTTTAGACCATGAGAGAAAACACTATTAGTCTAGATTTCTATTATGTTGTTCGTTTTTCAATTTCGTTGTGGATTCGTTCGTGATTCAAACCCGAAATTCTTAATGCATTATTTTTCCTTTCAATTCGTGAGTTCTTTTACTGCTTTCTTTATTTCTTTATGATCTCTTTTCTTCCTGCTCTTTTCTTGATTAATTCACAATTCGTTAATCCAAATCTTTCAATTATGTCAGGAAGTTTGTGAGAGATTATAATATTATTAGCAAACCATTGACACTACTTCTAAAGAAATGTGCCTTTATATGGGGCACAAAAGCTGATAGGACTTTCCAAGAGTTGAAGGTGGCTATGACCACCACTCCAGTGCTGGTTTTACCAGACTTTACTATTCCATTTTTTTAGAAACAGATGCAAATGGATCTGGAATTGGGGCTGTGTTGATGCAAAGGGGAAGACCTATATCTTATTTGATTAAGCAGTTAAGTCCTAAGAATCAAGCTTTCTCTGTATGAAAGGGAGTTTTTGGCTATCATCATGGTTGTGTAAAGGTGGAGACACTATCTACAGGGCCACAAGTTTGTGATCAAAACAGGTCAATAAGCTTTGAAACACATATTGGACCAGAAGATTAATAACCCTTTATAAGTGAGAATAAGGCTGCTGATGCCTTATTAAGGAGGGAAACATTATCCACTGAAATGGCTGCTATTACTACTGTAGTGCCAACATGGATGCAACAACGAAGATTAATTAGGGCTAATCGCTCAGTTCATCAAGTTTTGATTTTTTGGGAACCCCCTACAATCCAAGTTACCTCTTGGGAGGATCTTGCTTTCATTCGTAAGAAATTTCATGTTTTTGATCCTTGGGGACAAAGATCTTTCAATGGAGGGGGTATTTTGGATTGTAAGGGAGAAATTGGTGAAGATGATGGCGGAGATAGCGAGAAGCAGTCGTTGGGCGGTGGAGATGGAAAAAGGTTAGTGTTGACCAAGTGAAGGGAATTGAAGAGGAAGTAGTGACAAGTGGACACGTTACAATGGAGATTATTGAGTTGTCTTTATCTTGTGCGTACAAGTGGAGGGTTGTGATTATATTTGCAACTATTTTGTTATTATGTTTTCAACCAAAGTATTATCTTATTTTGCAAAACTTACCAACTTATGTATTTAGGGAACGCCTAGAAGGCAAGTAATGAAAAAAATATATTTTCCTCTCTCTCTCTCTCTTCCTCCTTCCTAATTCTTTACTATTCCATATACAACTTATCATCGATCAAATTTCATACAATCATCAATATCAACACAACCCACTGTTACATTGCAATAGCTTAACATTAAATTTAAAAGAAAACATAATTAATGATAAAAAAGAAGGATGAAATTTTCATTGCATATAACAGTAAAATTTTAAGTTCCCCATTAAAATTAATACTCCT
Organism: Leonotis leonurus; assembly: GCA_026898415.1. Lineage (NCBI taxonomy): Eukaryota > Viridiplantae > Streptophyta > Magnoliopsida > Lamiales > Lamiaceae > Leonotis > Leonotis leonurus. Next base: position 212,341 of record JAPKLX010000146.1, on the reverse strand, counting down.
ATAAATAAGAGTGAAATCAAGCTAAAATAATTCACTCCACGAATCATTCCACATAATTCAAAAGAAATAACCAAAAAACAAATATATACGGGAGAAAGAGAATGATTTTCACATAAACCATAAATTCATAATACCGCAGTTCCTATTCATCAGGTCTACCAACGGAAAGACCAATAATAAAATTATAAAGGTTGCATGCACGAAATTCAACTGCTCAAGGAGTTGAGTCAGTAGGATTTTCATTGTAATATTAAAAATTTAAATTTCCCATTAAAATAATTCACTCCACAAATCATTCTATATAATTCAAAGAAAGAATCAAAAAAATAAATACATATTGGAGAAAGAGAAGGATTTTTCCACATAAACCAAAAATTCATAATGCAGTTCCTCCTCATCAGCTCTATCAAGGGAAAGACCAATCATGAGATTATGAAAGTTGCATGCACCAAGTTCAACTACTCAATGAGTTTAGTCATTAAGATTTGGACAACTGCAAAAAGAAGAAATCAATTGATGAAATCGTAATAGAGGAAGACATGATTATTAAACTTATAAAGAGAGAATATTGATTTGGAATTTACAAAAAGTCTGTATTTGTTTAAAAGAAGCACAATTAAAAGATTAACATGCAACATAAACTGCAATAAGAGAACATTATGAAGGTGGATTAGGGATGATTGATCATATCTCATAGCAGTTCAATCAAATCAGATCTGATGCTCCAAATAAGCTTTTGAAACTAATTTTTTTCCTTAGAAACTTTACAGTTTGTCATTATCATTGTTCTAAAATTTAAAAGCATGCACAACACTATACATATTGGTGATAAATGATTTTATATCTCTAAAATAGCTCACATGTTCTACCTCACATTGGGGGACGCCGAACCAAATAGGGCGGGCAAAAATAAGAAATTCATCACCAAAAATGATGTTCATGTGTGCATTATCAAGACCAACATTTCATTGTAATGGAAATATAATGTTCAATAAGAAATGTGGAATATTTCCTTTTGTAGAACAAATTCCAACTAAGAAGAATTTTAAGAATAGTTTGAAATGGACACATTCCCTGCTTATTTATTGCATATTTAGTTTCAAAAATAAAAGCATTAAATGCAATTATAATCGTGGTTATTATTATAGATTATTTCATCTATAATGAGCAAGTGGCCTGAAGATGCTTCAAAGATGATTTTTGTTAAATAAGACTACATTAAATCTCACATCAAGAACTCGAACTCTAAGTAGGATATGGTAAAATATAAAATATAATAATAAAATTCTTTAATATATCCAACAAATACTTAATTAAATGCAATCCAAAACTACCAATAATTATCCAAGGATTTTTTATATTAATTTGATTTTATATTCGTATCGACTCCAATATAGGATAAATACCGAAATATTTACTACCAATTCATATTACGAATCGTATCTCCTTTTAATAAATTATTTACCGCGTTTAAGATTCAATATCAATTAACTAATTAAAGCCTAATGAAAACTAAAATTAATTAATATATTTTCTGTGAGTGATCCGTTTCATATCTTTATTTTATATTTAGAATAAATTCCAACCGGTTATGTTTCTATATGATAAACCTTTCTGAATGTCTCACGTCGATAATTTATTAGATGAGCTGGGAGGAGCGGTCTTCTCTAAGATCGATTTAAGACAGAATACCATCAAATAAGAATGTATCCCGATGACATCCACAAGACGGCTTTCATGACTTCTAGTGGGTTTTACAAGTTCAAGGTAATTTCATTCGGACTCAGTAATGCACCGATGACTTTTCAAGCTTTCATGAACTCGGTGTTTAAGTCATATTTGGGAAAATTTGTTTTGGTTTTCTTTGATGACATACTCATCTATAACACGAGCATGGAGTTGCATATACATCCTTTAGAGGTTGTGTTTAATCTGCTCGTAACTCATAGGCTATATGCAAAAGTTTCTAAGTGTTTGTTTGGTCAAGAACAAGTGGAGTATTTAGGCCATATTATTAGTAAACATGGAGTGGTTGCAAACACTAGTAAGATAAGAGCCATGGTGGAATGACCATGTCCAAAGTCATTAAAAGCTCTACGGGGATTTCTTGGTTTAACCGGTTACTACCGTAAGTTCATCAAGAATTATGACTCTATTGCACGGTCATTACATGATCTCACTAAAAATGGAGCCTTCGTATAAAATTATCAAGCTGCAACAACTTTTGAATCTCTTAAGCAGGCCATGGTTTCAGCCCCAATTCTTCGATTGCAAGTTTTTTCCTTACTCTTTAACCGGTTACTATCGTAAGTTCATCAAATATTATGGCTCTATTGCACGGCCATATACCAGTGTAAGACGCTTCTTACACTGGTATATTAGTTGTGCTACTTCAAAATGGGTATCCTTTTGCATTTCTAAGCAGGTCTCTCGCCCCCAAGCATAAGGGTTATCTACTTATGAGAATTAATTCTTGGTGATCATCTTGTCGATGGAAGAATGGCGCTCTTATTTACTACACAGTCAGTTCATCATTTGAAATGACCACCAGAGCTTGCGGTACTTATTGGAGCAGAAGATTTCAACTCTAGTTCAACACAAATACAAAACTAAGTTGTTAGGTTTCGATTATAGAATTGAGTACAAACATGGATGTGATAATAGGGTTGCTGACGCCTTATCTAGGGTTGGGCAGGAGAGTGGTGATATGCTTGTTCTAACTCTATCCACTTGCACCCTTGCATGGATTGCTGAGATTGTTGCAAGTTATAGTCCTGATCAAGTGGCTCAAGATGCCATTGCTTCTTGCTGCACCATGCCTTATGATGTCTCTTTCTTCTTATAGGAATCGCTTTGTATATATAGATATTTATCTATATATATGGTGGTCAATGAAATTTGACCAAGTTTTTAAGTGATGAGAAATTTAATTTAAGAAAATTAAATGGTCTAGGATCGATCCAAGTTCCGAGTAAATGATCGTGGTATATTTATTTTCTCTAAACCGATTCCTAGTGAGTGAGAAATAATAGTATAAAGTGAGTCACTTAAATAGAGTTATGTGTTTGAGACTAAGTATGAAAATAAATAATTGTCCCACATTGGTTATGAAACCATCATTCATCATGTATATAAGAGGTTAAGAAATCTTATGGTTTGACAAGTTGGGTCAAAGACACTCTGGCGCTTGCCGGCCTGTTTTTCTGAGGCTTATTTTTGCTAGTGGTCTATCCCAAACCACATGTGCCACTAGTTGTGCCAGCAGGTGCCACCTGCTGTGCCACAGATGGTCTGGGCCAACAGGTGGTCTGTGCCATTGAGCAGCAGCTAGTTGTGCTAGCAGGTGATTTGTGCCACCTGCTATGCCACAGATGGTCTGGGCCAGCAGGTGGTCTGTGCCACTGAGCAGTTAGCGTTTCCAGTGGCCTATCCCAAACGGCCTGTGTCACTAGCTGTGCCAGTAGGTGGTCTGTGCCACTTAGCAGCTAGCTATGCCAAACGACTTGTATCACATGTGGATTGTGCCAGCAGCTAGCTGTGCCGCTAAGCAGGTGGACTGTACCACCTGCTGTGCCGCTGAGCACATGGTCTGTGCCACGGCTTGTGCCAGCGACCTATGCCACGACCTGCCCCACGGCCTGTCACGGACATGTCCAACTTGACCTTATGGAAAATGAGTTAGTTCTTTGTTATGGAGAAGGAACTATCTTGAGTTGAGAACGATCTTCTCATCCTCTTGTGATATCAAGCTCCTTGAGTTGATCTTGTGATCAACCTGTGAGATCAATCTTGTGATCGATTTATGACATCTAGCTCCTTATCAATCTATGATGTCAAGCTCCATATCAGTGAGCCTATGATGAATGTGGACAAAAGTATGTTCAGGTTAGGTGGATTAATTATAATTAATTGCCACCAACGTTCGTAACTCCTATAACGTTCAGTGGCTTAATGAGAATCAATTATCATGAATGTACATTATTTGTCATCAATTTTTGCAACTCCTCTTGAGTGGAATTGACTTATATATAGGTGGTCTTCATGCATTACATACACACGAGAGACACACACAAGAAAAGCATCTTGCTGCATCTTTTCTTCCAACCATTTTTATAAGAAGCTCCGTTCTTATCCCTTTCCAATTCGCCGAAGCCCGTTGGTTCGCGGTACTTCCACCATCGAGACATCGTCGTTTTATTTTTGGAGACGATATGTCAAAACTGTGAGCACTACCGGAGCGTATTTCATTTTGCGAAAAATGGGTTCCTCGACTCGGTATTATTCTATTATTTTATTTTTATTACCTTTGTAATAGAATATATTAGTATGTTTGCAATTGTAATCTATAATCTCTTTCCCAAATATTATTTTTCCATTATTTTCTAACAATTTCAAGACAAAATATATTGATTATATTTTATTTGGAATGAGATTTTTTACTTTATTTTGTAATAGTGAGTCAATATACAATTTTGTAATTCAAGACTTATACATTAACCTTTAATGATGACGACCTCTGCATCAACCGAGTCCAACATCATCACCTCTTTTGCTACTGTCGCTGCCACTGCCTCTTTGACTACTGTTGTCAGAGGGTCTTCAACGACCCCAATCGTTGTTGACACCACCACCAACACCATCTTTGTCGGGCTTGGAGCCGGTTCTAACCCTTCGGGGTTGAACGATGGTTCACACTTAGTGGCACCGTTGGTTCCACTTTTAGTGGTTTCGGTGGATCCATCTTTGGATCTGGTGTTGGAGCTCACGGGCTCAATACGTCAAACTCTCTCTTGGGAGCAAATTCGGCACCGAGGATGATGCCTCATGCCGAGGAACCATTGAAATTCAGCGGGGCTGATTTCAACCATTGACAACAGAAAATGTTGTTCTATTTGACAACATTGGGTTTCGCCAGTTTACTCACTGAGGACGAACCGCCGACACCGAGTGCCGAAGAGATGAGTTTCACCGTCCGGACTACCTATGACAATTGGCATAGCAGAGACTATCTTTGTAAAAATTTTATTCTAAATTCTTTACATGATAGTTTGTACAATGTATATTCCGTTGTAAAGACCTCCAAAAAAATGTGGGAGGCTTTAGAAAAGAAGTACCGTAGCAATGAAGCGGGTACTAAGAAGTTTATTGTATATAAGTTTTTAGACTACAAGATGGAAGACTCTAGACCCATCATGGATCAAGTGCAAGAGTTTCAACTCATTGTGCATAACGTCCACGCCGAGGGAATGATTCTACCGGATGTGTTCACGATGGCGACCGTGATTGAGAAGCTACCTCCAAGTTGGAAGGACTTCAAGAGTTATCTCCAAAATAAGAGAAAGGAGATTACTCTTGAAGATCTAATTGTAAAGCTACGCATTGAGTCGGACGTGCGAAAGCGTGATCCGAAGGTAAAAGGGCCGATGGACGCAAATGCCAACTTGTTGGAGAGAGGTGATCCATGCAAGAAGCGTGCTCACCCTAATGATAAGGGCAAATGGAAGAAAAAATCGATCTGCAAGTTCGACGACAACTGCTTCAACTGTGGCAAACCAAGCCACACGTCGAGAGATTGTCGTGAGCCTAAGGGTAATAAGAAGAAGAAGCACGCTGCCCACATTGCCAAGAAAGAGTTCGGAGAATATGACAAAGGCGACCTTGTTACCGTTGTCACCGACGAGGTCAACTTTGTGGTATATTGATACCGGCGTAACCGCCCATGTGTGCATCGATAAGATTAAATTCATCACGTACAAGGTTGTTGAGGGAAAGAAGCTCAACATAGGAAACCAAGTCTCGTCCGAGGTGGACGGAGTTTGGGATGTGGTCCTCAAGATGACATCTGGCATCCCAATTACCTTGAAGGAAGTTCTGCATGTCCCATACATCCGCAAGAATTTAGTTTCGTGTTCAATACTAGTCAATAAGGGATTTATATTAGTTTTTGAATCTAATAAATTTGTATTGACTAAGTTTGGAAAATTCCTTGGTAAATGTTATCTTACCGTGGGACTTTTCAAATTCAATGTAATGGTCGTGCGCCGCAAGAGCTTGAATGATAATGAAAAAGCTTCTACTTCCTCTTACATGATTGAGTGCTCCGATTTATGGCATCGTAGATTTGGACATGTAAATCTAAATGTTATAAAAAGATTAGTAAATTTGAATTTACTAAAAGTAAGTGAAGTCAATACTCAAAACAAATGTGAAATTTGTGTTGAGGCGAAAATGACTAAGTTACTGTTTCATTCAGTAGAAAGGAGTACAACACCTCTAGAATTAATTCACACCGATGTGTGAGATTTAAATTTTGTGCAAACTAGAGGTGATAAGAAATATTTTATTACCTTCATAGATGATTGCACAAGGTATTGTTATCTTTATCTTCTAAGAAGTAAAGATGAGGCTATTGATGAAGCTTTTAAAAACTTCAAAACTGAAGCTGAAAATCAATTAAGTTGTCGAATTAAGATGGTTCGAAGTGATAGAGGTGGAGAATATGTGGCTCTGTTTGAGGAATTATGCAACGAAAGTGGTATAATCCACCAAACGACAACTTCTTACTCGCCTCAATCTAACGGTGTTGCGGAACACAAAAATCGAACACTTAAAGAGATGTTAAATGCTTTATTGATTAGTTTAGGGTTGCCCCAAAATATGTGGGGGGAAGCTGTTTTAATAGCCAACTATATTTTGAACAAGATTCCACTTAAGGGTAAAGATGTTACTCCTTATGAGTTTTGAAAAGGAAGAAAGCCCTCATACATATATCTTAAAGTGTGGGGGTGTTTGGCGAAGATTGAAGTGCATCTACCCAAACAAGTTACAATCAGTCCTAAAATAGTTGATTGTATCTTTATTGGATATGCACTTCACAGTAGTGCCTATCGATTTATTATTCACAAATCGGAAGTTCCCAACATGATGGTGGGAACGACTTATTGAATCAAGAAATGCAATATTTTTTTAGAACATATATCCTTGTAGAGATAAAGATAAAATTGAAGTCAATTCTAGTAAAAAAAATTGAAGAATAAACCACATCTTCTAAATCAGTAGATGAAGACCCAAAATCGCGCAAGCGACAAAGGTCTAATCTAGAGGATTTAGAACCGAGACGAGGTAGTAGAGTTAGGACTCAAAAGTCTTTTGGTTCTAACTATGTATCGTTCATGTTGGATGACGAGCCAACAATGATCAAAGCAATTTTCTCTAGGTCTTACGCGGAGCTATGGAGAGAAGTTGTACAAAGTGAAATTGACTCAATTATGCAAAACCACACTTGGGTGTTGATTGATTTACCAGAAGGTTGCAAGCCCTTAGGATGCAAATGGATCCTTAAAAGAAAGTTTAAAGTTGATGGGTCAATTGATAAATACAAGGCTCAGTTAGTAGTCAAAGGCTTTAAACAAAGAGACATGTATGATTATTTCGATACCTATTCACCACTAACGAGAATTACTTCTATTAGAGTGCTTTTCGCGATTGCTGCTTTGCACAATCTCAAGATTCCCCAAATGGATGTTAAAACTGCATTCTTGAATGTTGATCTCGATGAAGAAATCTATATGGAGCAACCTGAAAGGTTTATAGTACCTGGCCAAGAAAGGAATGTATGCAAATTGGTGAAGTCTCTATATGGGTTGAAACAAGCGCCATTACAATGACACTTGAAATTTGACGACGTGATGTTGTCAAATGGTTTCAAAATAAATGAGTGCGACAAATATGTATATATTAAGAACACCAATAACGAATATGTTATAGGGTGTATGTTAATCATTGGTAGTAATATCCGAGTGATTAACGACACTAAGTTTATGTTGAAAAGAAATTTTGACATGAAACATAAGGGGGTAGCTGACGTGATACATGGAATTAAGATAGTAAGAAGACTAGACGAAATCAGCTTATCACAATCTCATTATGTTGAGAAAGTGCTCAAAAAGTTTAACGCGTACGATAGTGTACCTGTTAAAACCCCTTGAGAACTCAATGTTCACTTGAGTAAAAACCGAGGTGAGTCGATTGCACAAGAAGACTATGCAAGGGTGATTGGGTGCTTGATGTATCTAACGAACTGCACTCGACCTGACATAGTGTGTGCCGTGAACAAATTGAGTCTCTACACGAGCAATCCAAGCAATGAGCATTGAAAAGCTCTTGTGAGAGTATTGATCTACCTAAAGTACACTCAATATTATGGGCTAAAATATGGTATATACCCCCCCCCCCCCCCCCCCCCCCAATACTTGAAGGTGGTCTATGCCACTGAGCAGCAGCTAGCTGTGCTAGCAGGTGGTTTGTGCCACCTGCTGTGCCACAGATGGTCTGGACCAGTAGGTGGTCTGTGCCACTTAGTAGCTAGCTGTGCCAATTCCATCTCAGGCTTGGAAATATATTACTATGTATTTCATTGAAAGGTTTCCTACTTCGCATGGAAAAGATACCGTTTGGGTGATTGTGGATCGTTTTACCAAGTATGCTCATTTCTTAGCTTTGTAACACCTCTTTATTGCTGTTTAGTGTGTTTTTGTTGCGTTTTAGCTTGTTGTGTTGTTGTGTTTAGATCTTTGTTTTATGTTTTTCGTATTGTTTTAGTTCGTTTTTACGCCGGTTCTTGTTTTGTAGTGTATGATGCAGGATGGAGCAAAAGATAATGGATTTGATTTAGGAGTAGTGCGAAAGAGGTCGTTGGTGCAAAGTCGGGCGAGGAAGAGGCGAAATGAGCTTGGAACGGGAAGGAGATGAGCACAACAAGGAGCTAACGGGTGCAGCCAGCGATCGCTAGGTATCCCAGCGATCGCTGGGCTGCAGAAGCGTGCAAGGGCCGTAAGGTGCAACCAGTGATCGTTGGGGATTCCAGCGATCGCTGGATTGCTGCTGCAGCGAGACAGAAACCATCAGCTAGCGACCGCTGGCTTCCTAGCGGCCGTTGGCAGGCGGTTATGGGCGTGCTTTAAGTTGTTCTAGGTGTCATTTTTAGAACCCAACCCTTATGTAACTTGAATATCATTCTCCAACACATTTTTACTGCTTTCGTAGTTTAGGTTGTTGTGAATTCAAATGGATTGAAGTGGAATCAGACTTTGGATCCTTACGTTTCAAGTAGTAAGCTTCCTTTCTATGGTTTCCTTTTGTGATTCTACCATGTGTGTGATGTTTGGCTAGATCCTTACTAGGATTGGGTGTTATGTTCTTATTTTGATGTTTATTTGATCTATGCCCTTGATTAACTTGTTTTGTATGGAGTTTAATGCTTGATCACCATTGAATTCATATGTTTATGTTAAGTAGATTGATCATTTACATGACATGAGACCTAAGGTTAATCAACATTATTCTTAACCGGAAACGTAAGAATAATAATTTATATGAGATTAAGTAATTACCAAAGGTGTGAACTGTATACAGAAGTAAAGATCACGACTTAGTGTATTAATACGAAAGTAATTTGCTTAGAAACCTTTGGTATTCTTAATCCAATATGGATGCATGATCAATTAGACATCGAATAGGAATTAAGCATATGATCCTAAAGCTTCAATCTGTTGGTATTCGTTTACTTGCTTTTGATCTTTACTTTTGTTGTTACAATCTATATTAATAGTATGTTTAGGACTTCATCTTTTTCATTTTAGTACTAATAATTGATAGCCCTGCACAGTCTTCCTTTGAGATACGACATTTAGGTCGGCTAATACGTATAGCATTTTATTTAATCAATTCAAGATACGTTTTAAGTCGAACAACTGCTTCAGATTGTGCTCAAATATTTTTGGATGATGTCTATAAACTTCATGGATTACCTTTGAGTATTGTCTTGGATCGTGATCGCATCTTTACAAGTTCGTTTTGGAAGGATTTGTTCAAAGCATTAGGCGTTCAACACCACTTGAGTACTGCGTATCACCCCCAGACCGATGGGCAAAGTGAACGTGTCAATCAATGCCTTGAAACTTATTTGAGGTGTATGTGTAGCCATTCTCCCAAGCAATGGTTTTGTTGTCTTTCTCTTGTGGATTTCTGGTACAATACCTTTTTCCATACGTCATTGGCTCTTTCTCCATTTGAATCTCTCTACGGTTATAAGCCTACTACTTTGGCGTTGCATTCCTACATTTCTCCTTAGGTTGTTGGTGTGGAGACTACTTTACTGGAGAAGCAAGATATGCATCTCCATCTTCGTCGCTTGTTGCAAAAAGCCCAGGATCGTATGATCTGTAGTGCCAATCGTCGCAGGTGTGATCGTGTCTTTGCCGAGGGTGATTGAGTCTACCTCAAGCTCAAGCCTTATAAACAACACTCTATTCGTCTTCACAAGGCTTAAAAGTTGAGTTTCTGCTATGTTGGGCCTTTTTTGGTTGTTTGTCATGTTGGTGTTGCTGCCTACGGGCTTAAGCTTCCTCGCACGGCTAAGATTCACCCGTTTTCCATGTTAGTCTTCTCAAGTGTAGTGTGCACGCTCTCTCTTGCACTGTTGCTTCTCTTCCTGAGTTCGACGATGATGGTAAAGTCTTGTTGCACCCTCTTAAAATCCTTGCTCGCTGCCTTGTGAAAGTTAATATCCAGCCGAGTACCGAGGTGTTGGTTCATTGGGCTGAGTTCAACGATGATGGTAAAGTTTTGTTGCACCCTCTTAAGATCCTTGCTCGCCGCCTTGTGAAAGTTAATAACCAGTCGAGTACCGAGGTGTTGGTTTATTGGGCTGAGTTCGACGATGATGGTAAAGTCTTGCTGCACCCTCTTAAGATCCTTGCTCGCTGCCTTGTGAAAGTTAATAACCAGCCGAGTACTGAGGTGTTGGTTCATTAGGCTCACATGTCTGAAGCTGAGGCCACATGGGAGGACTATCAAACCATGCTTGCTTTTCCTGCCTTGTTTTGACTTGAGGACAAGTCACGTCTTCAAGGAGGGGGGGGAGGGTTGTTATGGTTAGGGTTTACTATGCATGGGCTTGCATGTCTTGCATACATGCTTTTGGCGTTTAGTTTAATTTGTTAGGCTGCTGTAAATACTCAATAAGATATCAATGAGAGTGTGCCACGTGGCATTGGTTTGTTAGATTCTTCTAAGCTCTTTATAGTCGTTGTACGACCTCATTTGATTTTTTCTTTTGCATCTTTAATGAAATTGCCGCCTTTGTTTCACCATACTTGCCTTGTCTCTTAATTCACGCCATTAATGAGTGTGTGAGTTAGGATTTGATGAACAAGTGTGTTTGCTATCTTAACAAGCTGTGGCGATGAGACGAAGAAATAGCTAACTGAAGACATATTGACGCTTATGAACTGGGTGCGACATGATTATGAAAAACCCACAAATTCGGACGACGCAGTGTTCATAAAAGGCAAGTCACCTCTCTGCCCCTGGTGTTTTGTTTGATTTGCCCTATAAATTGCAAGCTAGCGTTTATAGATGTACATTTGATCTTGCCTATATGTGGATCCCTTTAAATTTTTGTTTGATTTATGCCCCTGGTTTTTTTGTTTGATGTGCCCTATAAATATTTGATCTTGTCTATATCTGGATCCCTTTCTCGATATTACTTCAGGGGTGTGTTAGTGTTCTGCATCTTTATCAGTATCAGTGCGTGCGTGTTTGTATTTTGAGTATGTTAAATCGTATAAATGTCATTTGTATTCTCAATGATCTTTTGGAGGTTTAGGATCTTTAGGCAGATATCTTCCTGTGATTTTTATTTTGTCCATTTGTCTTTCCATTTCCAGTTTAGCATAGAACGATGACTGATAAATTTATTGAATTGATTTCTCGTCAAAACTGATCATATGAAGTAGGAGATGAATATCTGGAGGAGGGTTACGTTTCTTGATTGTACTTGTGTAGTATAGTTACTGCCATAGATCTATGGGTTAACTTATATATAATTATCCCTTGTGAATTTTAAATAAAAAAATTTCATGATGCTTCCTTTTATCCTTGAATAAAACTATTTGAAAAAAATATGACATAATGTTTACATCATGTGAAGTAGCCCACATTTGTAAACCACATTAGAGAGGCCCCTTTTGAATTATTTAATTCAAGATGTACCCATTTATTGTACTAATTTTATATGTAATTACGCCTTTGGTTTATTTTATCTAGAGAATGAGATTTAAAAATATAATATTTTTCTAAATCTTTTATTTGTATCAATTATTTCTATTTAAATTATAATTTCATTATTTCTTTCTCTTCCATTATATTCTACGAGATATAATATTATTAATAGAATGATAATATTATTATTTCTTTAAGTGGGATGTAAAATTAATACTATATGATAAATTTATAATTTAGATAGAAATAATGGATATAAAATAAAGAATTTAAATGATGATAATAATATTAAGTTTTATCTTTCAAAAGTAACACCAAATTTGTCTAAAACATTAGATGCCATAAATATTAGTGCATCAACTATTTTTTAATAGGAACATAGGTAACATGCCTTTAATACATAAACCTTTCACTAATTTTGATTGCGCACACAAATTTTATTTTGAGTTAAAAATATATAAAGTAGAGTGAAACTTTTGCAAAATCGAATTATGTAATAGTGAATGTATTTGTGAGGAAATTTCCCTTACTCTTAATTTATTTGATTCCAATCTTATTCCCTTTCTTATTCTTTGCTTTGTATGATTGTTTTATTATTTGATCATTATTTTTTTTCTTTATATTTTATTATGATTTCCACTAAAGTCAAACTTGGAGCGTCGAGTTATATGAATCAAATCTCATGAATAATATTTTAGTAAAATCAATATATATGATAAAAGAGAAGGAAAAGTTGAACACGAACTCACAAGAACCACAATGATGAGTCATGAATCATGACCGAAATTGAGAAACAAAAAAGAAAAAAAAAACATTAAATTACACAAGCATAAAGAGAGTGGTTCAAAGTAGGGGTGTCACGGTACGGTATACCTTACTAAAATCGTCATACCTTATACCTTACCTTTACCTTCGGTATGGAAAATTTCATACCGTTACCTTACCATAATTTTCGGTATACCTTAGTTCGGTATACCTTACTTTCGGTATGACATTTTTACATACCTATACCTTACCTTATTTTCGGTATACCTTACCTTACTTCGGTATACCTTTCTTTGACGGTATACTAAAAATTTATTTATTTAAAATATGTGCATATATAAAACATAATGAACGACACCTTAAATAACATTACACATATAAAAAAATACAAAGTATTATTTTATAATAACATAATTTTCGAGATTAACCACTAATATCATATAATTAATTACTAAAAGATTAACTAATTATATTATTATATTGTTATATATGTACTAGATTTAAATATATGAATCATTTTCTTATTAATTGGTCATATATGCGTGATATATTATACTAACAAATTAAGTTATTTTCATTCATTATATATTACAATTTATATTATATTTAAAATTAAGTAGACATAGTTCTATTATCATATAAAACAATTTATTTTTATTTTATTATAATTATTTAGATTGATGTGCTAGTTTTAAAAAATAATTTAGTAAAATTATATCACAACTATTTAGTTATGTAACAAAAAATTATGTCTTATTCAATGTTTTTTCAATTATCAACAAAATCACGTATTTTGTAATTTGTCACTAATATTTATTAACTATAATTTATAATTTATAAATAATTATTTTGTTATGATTAAAATTGAATATATATGTACATATAATTTTATATACACAAAAACAACAATATATATCATTTTTTTTCCACTATATACTACGGTACGGTATATGACGGTATAACTCGGTATTTGAAAAACTTATACCTTTACCTTACCGAAAAGTTCGGTATGGTATCATACCTTGCCAAAAATTCCGGTATACCTTAAATTCGGTATTTTACGGTATTTTTCGATACGGTATGCACGGTATACCGTTTTTTCGGTAAATTTTGACAGCCCTAGTTCAAAGTGCAAAAACTTTATTTTGTTTTAGAATTAAAGTCCACAAATTTTAGGTTGAATTAAAAAAGGTATGAAAAAGAAAAACATGATTATTTCCTCCGAAGTTTCTATTTTTTGTTTAGAAAAGATAAAGTTGCTACTTGTTTGTAAGAAAATATCCGATCAAACTTAGGAGAAAGGTACGTATTTACATTTTTACACCCAAATTAACTTTGACTTAATGGATAAATTTAGAACAAACTTTCAACTTTATTATAGGGTAACATTTACATCCAATTTCTTTTTGATTTAGTGACGAAATATACATCACGCTTTTCAGCACATAATTTAATTTCATTATTTTCCGATTGATGGTTAATACTATGATTAGGAAACAAAGATTGAGTTATAATTGCAAATTTTTATAATGTATATTTAATTACAAATACAGTAGCATAATTAACAAATAAAATTGTTCTCGCATCTGCAACTTACAAAACTTAAATGTAATTTTCTAACTGAAATGACATGCTATGTAGATAAATAAATAGTAATTTTTTAATAAAATTTATTAATTTTTACTTTACAACTAAGTTGATTGATTAGAATATCATTTAATAATTATTTTATAAAAATAATTATAAAAATTAAAAGTTATACTCCCTCTATCCCACTTATTTAGATACATTTGGTCAATAAAGCACACTCAAGAAAAAGTCAAACGTGTCTAAATAAATGAGATGGAGAGAGTTATTGATTAAAATATAATTTAATATTTATTTATAAAAATATTTATAAAATATAAATAATAAAAAAAACAAAATTATAATAATTTGTATGCTTATATGACATTACGTAGCATTGCCTCATCAGCCAACACGTTATGTTAACGTCAGACATGTTAAGTTGTGTCTGTGGCCGATAAAAAAAGAGTCGTAAATTAACCAAATGAAACATGAACTTCAATTATTTTTGAACTTAAATTTACTAATACCAATGTAATACTGGAATAGACTATATTATTATAATAAATATTATTTAAAATATACAGGAAAATATGATATTGGGACATAAATAAATTGTACACTGGATTTCACCCCCAAAGAAAATGACGCAATGTCTTCAATTAGGTGGTGCGTATGAATAACCGAAAAATATGTAAGAACTCAACATATAATAATAACATCAATGGTGTCTGCATTCGCTTAATAACATTTCCAGTATCTTAATCTGAAATCAAGTTAATACTAAATACTCTCTCCATCCCACTATTATTAGACCCCACTATTATTAGACCCGTTTGATCAAATATGTAAATATTTTATTGACCCGTTTGATCAAATATGTAAATATTTTATTGACTTCTGAACCAGAATAATGAGACAACATCCTCAACCAAGAACTGAACAGCTTACGTCACAGTAAATTTTGAGTAGAGGAAGTAAAAGTAAAGCAGCAGAGCACTAACATTAAGTAAGATAATGTATGAATAAAGGTAAGGGTAAGGTGTAATTATCCTCCACCACAAATGCAAGATTTTCCATTCATCAAATAAGATAAGCCTAATAAATAGACAACTGATGAATTCACGCCATTGCTTATTACCAACTATTTCTCAACCCTCTCTTAATGTAAAGCAAAACAAAAACAACATCCCCAACTAATCAAAATCTATATATAGATTGCTCATTATTACTATATACAAGCAAAGCCGCCGTGCTCAACTTGGTTAACGTGGTTCGTTTCCTACCGCATCCTCCCCGCCTCAAACACCACCTCTTATGCTACACGTTTCCACCCTTCCGCGTCTTCACTGCTTCGCCTGTACAGTACAAGAATATGCATCAGAGCTATTAGTGAGGTGTCAACATTTTTACACAGAAGGTAAGGTGTAGTTTCTTTACTAACAAACCATTTTCGGTCAAGCTTCAAAAACTAGTTTTCTTGTTTTGATATGGTTATGTACAGATTCTACAAAGAAAGATTGCTTCATGTTTTCGTCTCACATTTCAAATATATTGTCTGTAGATAGAAGTTCAGATGGCTATGGTAACATGAGGCAGACACTTGCAGCAAAGGTAGCAATGACCATTTACTTCAATAATGCACAACAGAAGATGTGATTGCTGCTAATAAGTGAAGTTAAGGATAAAGACACAATTTTGACTAAGTATAGCCCGATATACTCAATTGCAATAAAACGGTTATTAGTGTTTTGTGGGACAGATTTTAAAGATCATGTGCAATATCAAAAATGGTGGTTAGTTTGTGTATTTACAGACAATTATCCCAAATTAGAATATAACTATAGGGTAATTAACAAGAGATGAGATATCATGACTGACGTAGAAAACAAGCACTAAAACTGTTTAATCTGTCTAGTTATTATTATTGCACACGGAGTTACTATATCATTGTAAAAAAAGGGAAATAGGGAGAAAAATACCTGAGAATACAAGAAAGTTCCCAAAACTGCGATGGCAGCGCCAAGAGCATTGACGGGTTGTACAGGTGTCTGGAAGATAATGATGGACGAAACAATGACAGAAATGCGCTTCATCGTATTTCCAATACTAAACGTTAAAGGAGAAATCTCATCCAGTGACATGTATGACACTTGGTTATAGAGATGGTAAAACACACTTTGCGCCGCCATCCACCTATGTTCAAACAAAACATCAACAACAGATACAAAACATAACCGGCATAGAAAAATATAAAACAAAATTGAGCTCAAGATAAAGACAAAGTTCAACATCATAGAACAATACAACAACAAAACAAATTTGGGCTGAGGATAAAGACAAAGTTAAGTAGAAACCAAAGTTCCCTAGCATGCTCCATTGAGTCCAGCGCATATAGTGTAGATAACTAAGTTACTACTAACTTTAAATGTTTGAGGATATTCTACAACTACGGCAACATAAATAATGGATTAAATGTTGTAATGCTTTTGTTCATGATTTGTAGGCATAATAGCATCTATGAAGCATTAGAATCATGAACTTTGGCATATTCTTGCAAGACAAGCACATTAGCTTAATAACGAAGCACATGAAAAATACTCTTAACACCTTGAAATCATCCGGAATAATTTAGGATCTATACAAGGCAAAGAAAAACCAAGAGTGGTAAAATTGTGATTACCAAACGATTTGGGGTCCGATTTCGGACATGGCATGCTGGAAACCTGCAGCCCACATTTGTGGTCCCTCCACAGCAATAGCAAAGGGTGTAAGAATCACGAGAGAGAGGATCGATAAGCAAGCATAATAGTTCATTCCGCTGACTGATTTCCCACTCATGCCCTTCTTGGAAAATATATTGCGAAAAACAAACGCCAAATTCGAGATCATGGCCCCCATAAACCCTGATTTTGACACAAAACAAACAATCCTTGAATCAAATCAAATCAAGAAAGTGACCCTTTTCCCTATTTCCTTCCACAATGGCACAATCTCAAATAATTGAGACACAAAACAGACAACCTAGGGATCAAACCAAATCACAAACTTCCCTATTTGCTTCAACAATCTCAAATAAATGCATATCCATAGTTACCAATCATGTTGAAATTGAGTTCGGTGAGAGCGGAGAGGCCGCAACCGCCGATGATCGGAATCAGGGACAAGTAAACCGCCGGCGGAAAAGTCTCCCCCAGAATGAATTTCGAGACCAAGACACTGAAAGCAGGCTCGCCGCTCTTGATAATGTGAGTGAACGATACTGCCACCTTCGACATACTCACAGTCGCCGCCACATGCCCAATCGTGTGAGCAACTGCCACCTAACCATCGTTGTCGCCATAAAGTCCCCCACAAAAAACCAAAAAAATAAAAAACCCAGATCGCAAAATCTCAAATTTCATAAAGAAAAATGCTTACTGGCAGTAGCGATTTCCAGAAATCGAGATCAGTTTTGGGAGCCTCGGCGATGCGTAGGGCCCACGAGACGAGCATGATGAGAGAGCCGGCGGCGAGGGAGAGAGTCGAGGTGAGCCACGGGTAAGGGTAGGCGTTCAACACCTTCTTATTGTAAATATTGAAGATCACATTCAGCCCCCACCACGTGGCGAAGTAGATTCCGATCTTCACCTTCCGCGCCGCCGCCGCCGGAGCCGCCGCAGCCTCCGGCTCCGATCGGTCAGCCTCGTACGCCGCGCAAGCGATCGGGGAGCGTTGGTGCCTCCTCTCGAACGACGAGATGTGCAGCGGCTTAGAGAGAGACACAGAGACAGAGAGGCGGCGACTCACCGCCGCTAGTGATGGCGCCGCCGGCAAACACTGGGCAGCGGCGAATTTTCTGGTTGAGCCCAGAAAATCGGAGCCATGGAGGATCGACGACGACGAGGAGGAGGATGGGAGGTTGAGGGAGGAGATCATAGTAGAGTTGGGAACAATGAATTCAAGAAAAGGCGAGAGTTTTGATGGGACCAAGAAGAAACTTTAATAGAGGGATATTTATATAGGAATTATGAGAAAACTTTGAAGCTTTGGTAGCTCCAAAGGACAGATAGAGAATAGAAAAGGCCTTTTCTTTGTATGGGCAATTGGCAAAGCAGCCAGCCAAGCCAAGCCTATATATATATAGAAGGAGAGCACTAATTTTAGTTGTCAAAAATCACAAAAACCTAAGGGGGTTCTGTCTAATTCTTCTATTAAGTACAACTATAAACTATTTCTACTACCAACCATTCTTTGATTGTACAGTTGTAGTTGTGGCGGTTTTCTCTGCTTAGATGATGTCTCAACCTCGTCAGTGTTGGGTCAGATCATATCAAACCAGCACGTGAAGGACTCCAACTAAATCTAAATAAAGTTTCAATTTTGACTAAATTTACTTGAGATTGAGATGTGGGTTTTTCATTCTACTGCCTTTTAAATTAGTCTACCTAATTACTTTTTCTTTAATAATTGAGTCTACATTGTCTATATACATAAACTGTATAATTATATTTAAATTTGTATATACTAATAAGGTATTTGATATTTACTTCTCCATTACATAGTGTTTAAATGAATTATAATCGATATAATCGAACTAGAACTGATGATTTTGAAGATCATAATTGTTTCCAGTAATTCAGTTCATAAACTTAATCGTGTAGGGGAGTTTCAATTCTAAATGTTTGAGACTATAAATTGTTGGTTCTTCAATATTTTTTTAATTCTAAAATTTTTACCTCTAATTCAATTTTATATTTTATATTATATAGAATTATCGTTTATAAATTTTGAAGACATGAGAAATTCAATAATGATATCACATGTGATAATATGCATAAAAGAGCAATTGAAGAAACAAAACAATACAATTCAACACAATCTGGCTTTGTTCTATTTCTATTCTCTTCTAGAATAGTCTAGCTTCTTCCTTTACTTGTAATTCGGTTTGCATCACTTAGAATTAATTAGTAGCTTGTTATATCAGCATGAGCAACACATCAGCTAAAAACACATGTAAATTGAAAAGGTAGCAAATTCGCGCAGCGGGAAATCCTTCTCTATACAAGTTTTCGAACGAGTTTTTTGAGCATTCTGGCAGACGCATGCGTGTAAGAAGGCCGACTACAACTACTCCACTGATATTGATTGACTGGCAAACCTGTTGTGCCCCATTGAGTAAGAAGAGGGCGGGCGTAGCAAGAACTAGTATGAAAGTTCCATTTCAAGTAATGACAGCCAGATGAGTTTATGTGCTGCTACTATGTATACTTATCAAGAAGTCTGCTTTCGTTCTTTTTTTTTTCCAAAGATTGAAAGGATCGTAAAGGCAAGGAGAGTGATGAGTTGTCTTTCCTAACTGCTAAGTTTGAAAAGTCTAAAGAGCGCAGACTAGCCACGTTAGGGTAGACATTATCATAGGCTCCAATAAGTAGTACTTTTTTTATTCAAATAGGTTCCTAAAGTTGATAAGTTGTAGAAACTAAATTCTAGCTTCTTTATTACGGTCATTTAGAGTCGTTAAAAAATAATATTTTATTTGGTGCTCGGTTTAAACATGAAGGTGAAGGATTATTTTGCATAACTCACTTCCAAATTCTACAGAATTATCCAAAAACTCTCATCCTTAATCACCATGAAATTTAAAGAAAAGATTGTAGAATATTCATGTATCCAAGCAATGTCTAAAGAGACCACAAACAACGAAAGATTTGTACATTGTTTTCTTTTTCTCATACTTCAACATGAATATAAACTGCATAGCAAAAAATTAAATGGTAGTACAATATAATAAACATATATCACTTTCTTCTTCTTCAACTGCGTAGCAAGAACTATATGTAAGTGATATATGTTTATTATAATCTAAACTAAATATAATTTCTCCAACTACCAAAATTAAATGGTAGTACAATATATATATGTCTAATGCAAATTGCGTAACTTTACAGTGCAACACTACATATATATCTAATGCAAATCACATGAATATACAATGCAACAATAAACAAACGGCGGCTGGGGAAGTTTTTCTTTTTCCTATTATAGTTCCGTAATTAATGGTATCATATCAATTTTCGAATCCTATGATCTTAGGAACCGCTGAATTTTTGACCTAAATACCCTTCTTGCATTGTAATTTCACGATGCAACACGTTTTCAAACCTAATTTTCGAAAATTAAGGGATCAATCACAACCATTAGATCTATTGTAATGAAGGGACAAGATCATTTCCTATTTTTTACCATTTGACCTCATTTTACCTGAAACCATCCATATATATATAATATGTTTGCATGCATGAGTGTTATATATAAATATATATGTAGGTGCATATATGTGATTATCATATATGTGTTATATATAATCTCTTTTAAAATCTATTAAAGATTTTCTAATTCACCTACAAAATTTACTAATTAAAACATATAAGTAGATACAATTATATTTAGTTTAGATTATAATAAACATATATCACTTGGCACATAAGTATAAGTCATGTTTTTGACTCAACTTCCCCATGCATGTCAATCATCATACACCATCCTCTATAGTGATGGAACTCGTATGAGGGGCTCACGAAAACGCATGATCCACATGTTTAATAAATTATACGAATAGTTAATTCTTAATTCACATAGGGGAATATAAGTGCGGAATATAATAAATTATACATTCTCCTACGCAAATCCTCCATTTGTGGAGAAACTAACTGAATCGTTAGCTATCGAACCGCAATCCACGCTGATTAAAAAGAACTTCTATCATATTCCCAGTCTACTTACTAGAATATCGTGTGGGTGAATCTATATAGTAATTTATGAGAAAAAGAAGATCGAAAATTGGAGCGAAGAACACTGCAATTTTTGAAAATTTGAGAGTGAATCTCAAGGGGGGGGGGGGATTTCTAGAGTGAGGAGATATAAATTGGCTCCTTCTGTATCCTCTTTTTATAGACATTGTGAATTAGATCTCAAATAATATAACCATATCCCCACCTTTATCTCTTGGACTTACAACTATAATTCCAATTCAAATTTGAATTATATTAAAAATTAATATGGGCTTGGTAAAATCCATAATTAGATTAAATTAATTTTCAAGTCTCCTCTTGGACCCAATTGAATTTAATTAATTGGTTGGCCAACCTTTTGACTTAGATTAATTAATTTAAATTAATTTGTACTCCAATTAATTACTCCATGTAAATGCAATAAAGTACAGTTCTATTATAAATATTTATCGACTTCACTATAGAATAAATATTAAACTCATCTTGATTCATTTGAATTACTGACGTAACTCTTTTGTCATTAATTATTTCTCGCGTTTAAGATTTTCTAAATCCATTAATTAATTAAGTTTGCTGACAACTCGCAATTAATTAATATATTTATTCGTGAGTGATTCGGTTCAGACCTTTATTATTACATATGGAATAAATTCCCAACCGACCGAGTTTTTTATATAATAAACCTTTCTGAACATCTCACGTAGTTTTAATCAACTCGTGTCACCGAGACGCGATTCTGTACGACTTATAGTTGAGCACTTCTGGCTAAGCCAATCACTATCGTCCAAGACATCACTATGTAGAGTTACGAAAAACCCGCAAGCATATATGAATCAAAGCAACGTATAATCAATCACTTGTACTAATGTCATCGTCACAAATTAAGAAATGAACTCATTTTCGAGACCTCGTTCTAAGTATCAGCACGTTAGAACTTATCTCACTATATACGCAAAGCATGTGTATCCGCTTATACAGACTGACATCATTATGCAGGCTAAGGTCAGCTCTTGCATCAAATGATATTGTAGCTTTTACCGACTAGACTGTCCAAGGCTGTCTAGACTGTGACTTTATATTACAATGGAATCGATAGTGTTACCTTCTGTGATCATCGATCTACCACACAGTCTACAATTGTAATAAGTGGACTTGTTTGCAATTCAATATATAACAATAAATAACAAATCAATGATAGAAACATTTATTCTCATTAACATGCAATTGAAAACAAGTATGATACATACCCTAAGCATAAAACATGCTTTGAGGTATACAAACCCTAGCAATATCCCACGTATACTCAAACATGTTTTAAAGTATAAAAATATATGTGTCGCATAACATATAACTCTCCCATTTATACGTGAAGCAGATCTATAACACGTCGTACTCCTAATCCCTCTACGTGCATCTCAAACGTCTTCCGGTTCAGGCTTTTCATGAAGGGATCTGTCAGGTTGTCCTCCGACACTATCTCCGTCACCACTATGTCGCCCTTCCTTACAATATCACAAATGATGTGATATTTTCTCTCAATGTGTTTACTCACCTTGTGGGCCCGTTGTTCCCTTAAGTTTTCCACTAAACCAGAGTTATCACAATAAATCGTGATACTTGCCGGCATGCTCGGAATCACATCTAGGTCCATCAAGAAGCTCCTGAGCCAAACTGCTTCCTTTGCGGCCTCAGATGCGGCCACATATTTAGCTTCCATGGTGGAGTCCGCGATGCATTTTTACTTCACACTCCTCCATGTCACGACTCCACCTCCCAAAGTAAACACATACCCGAAAGTAGATTTCCTTGAGTCCTGATCTGTCTTAAAGTCAGAATCGGTATAACTCAAAGGAAATAATGAATCAGCCTAGTAAACCAAACAATACTCCTTAGTCCGTTTAAGGTACTTGAGTATGTTCTTTACCACTGTCCAATGTCCTTTTCAAGGGTTAGACTGATATCGTGCTACCATGCCTACATAAAAATAGAGCATACATGAGACTACCTACTGCATAAGCATAAGGTATCTGTCTTATCTCCTCTTTCTCCTTAGATGTCTTAGGACACATGTCTAGAGAAAGAACAATTCCATGCCTGAAGGATAAGAAACCCTTCTTGGAATCCTGCATGCTAAAACGTTTAAGTATAGTTTCGATATAGGATTCCTGAGATAAGCAAAACATTCACTTTGATCTGTCACGGATGACTTTGATCCCTAGAATGTGTCCCGCGTCTCTCATATCCTTCATATTGAATTGACTGGACATGTATGCTCTAACGTCCAACAACATCTTATTGACACTTCCAATCAATAGAATGTCATCTACGTATAGCACCAAGACAACAATTGATTTACCCTCACACTTCTTGTAAACACAGCTCTCGTCAGGGCACTAATCAAATCTATAGGACTTGATAACCTGATCGAAGCAAAGGTTCCATGACCGTGAGGCTTGTTTAAGCCCATAAATGGACTTCTTGAGCTTCCACACCATGTGTTCCTTTCCTTTAACGGCATAGCCCTCGGGTTGTTGCATATGGATATTCTCTTCAAGACTTCCATTTTGGAAAGTTGTCTTGGTATCCATCTGTCATACTTCCCAATCCATATGTGCTGCTATTGATAAGAGTATAAGAATAGACTTGATTATGGCTACTGGTGAGAAGATCTAATCGTAATCGATACATTTCTTTTGAGTATAGCCCTTAGCTACTAGTCTAGCCTTGAAGACAACGACTTTACCGTCGGGTCCTCGTTTCTGCTTGAAGACTCATTTTCTCCCTATAGCCTCACAACCATCGGGCAGATTAACTAGCTCGTATATTTCCTTGTCTACCATGGATTGCAGTTTAGACTCCATCGCCTCTAACCAGAGGTGACAGTCCTTGTCGTGTACTGCCTCTTTTTAGTTCTAGGGATCCAATTCATCCAGGTCAGGGATTGAGTCAGATGCCACTCCCACTCCAATGAATCGGTAAGGTTGACGAACAACCCTCCCACTACGATGAGGCTCCACTGCAGGTGGTACAGTGTTTGAGTTGGTGTTGTTGCACATTGTGTTTCTTGTGTATTTGGATTAGCTATAGTTCTCATTTCCTCGAGAACTACTTCACTCGTTGACTTGTGGTTGTTCATGTAGTCTTCTTTCAGGAATAGAGCGTGAGTATTGTTTAGCTCATTTTTGTGCGTGTTTATGGTTCATTTTGGTCGTCTCTATCTTTTAGTTCGAGTTGAGTTAGTGTCTTTTAGTTCGTGTTTATGTCATATTTTGTTTGTTCTTATTTTGAATGTAGGATGACGAGAACAAGCCAAAGTGAGTTGAAACGATGCCAAAAATGCCGAGGAAGCAAAGTCGTGTGAAGCGGGACGGGCTGAAGAATACACGGGAGGAGAAATCAAAGAGGGTTAGCGAGCACGGAGCCCAACGGCCGCTAGGTCCCCAGCGCCCGCTAGGGCAATGCTGCAGAGAATTTCAGAGAGCAGAGGCCAGCGACCGTTGGTCCTGCACACTTTGCGCGTCAGAAAGGCCAAGCCAGCGACCGCTGGCTAGCAGTTAATAACGGGGTTTTAAGCATTTTCCAGGCCATTTTTTGGGAGACAACTCCCATATCTTGTAAGAACTCAATAGAAAAACATTATAACTCTCTCTTAGAAGTAGGTTGTTTATACTTTTGCACGTTGGAAGAAGGATTTAAGGTGGAGATTGACTTCTCCAACCTAGTAGTGTAATCGAAGTGAGTTTCGTATTTAGTTTCTTGCTTGTGATTATATGAATGGATTGAAGTAGTTGAATCTCCACTAGGATTGATTTCTTTTGGATTGTTGATGCTTATTGTTATTCCATGCTTCTTGTTTGGATTGTGTTTATCATATTGTATTGATTGATCACCTTTACAATTCCGTAGACATAGGGTGAGAGACGAACCTTGTGTTGGACCAAAGTCCAATCAACTTCGGTTATAATCGGTGACGTAATAATCGAGAATTCATATGCTATCTTGAGTTCTTAATTGTATGGCTAAATGCGAAAGTCATAGTCACGATCTAATTATCGAATACGCAAGTTCATAGTTAAATAGCTCTTAAGTGATCTAGATGGAGAATGAATGCATGAATGACTGTAGCATGTGATGATACATGTAGATATGATACCCTAGAACCTTAATTTCTGATTCCAGTTATTTAGTTTACTTAGAGCTTTATTTTAGCTAATTTCATTATTGCATCTTAATAGAATGATTAGGACTCTTTTTATGTTTAATCTCTAGCACTTGAATTAGGAAGCCCTGCTAAGCCTTCCTTGAGATACGAATAGGGCCAACTTACTACGTACTATAGCCTCGTTTAATTGTGAGAACTTAGACACACATTTTAGGTCGAACAGGTGCTAATCACGACCTTACGATCTCTAAGACCATAAAACTCCCACCATTTAGTATGAGGTGCCAATTTGTCGGTGTCTTTTTCTAGCACGTGTGCTGGATAACCTCACACCTTGAGATGTCTTAGACTGGGCTGACAATCGGTCCACAACTCAATCGGTGTCTTAGGGACCGACTTGGATGGTACCAAGTTCAATGTGTAAACTGTCGTCTCTAGGGCATATCCCCAAAATGAAATAAGCAACTCTGCATAACTCATCATAGATCTCACCATCTCCATAAGCGTTCTATTTCATCTCTCTGCTACACCATTTTGTTGGGGTGTACCCGGTGCAGTTAACTGGAATTGAATCTCTGCATTCGATAAATGGCTCAAAAACTCAGCACTGAGGTATTCACCTCCGCGATCAGAATGCAGACACTTGATAGTCTTTCCATGACGATTCTCCATAAGTGCCCTGAATTCCTTAAATTTTTGAAAGGATTCTGACTTGTGGTGCATCAAATAGACATATCAATATTTTTAGTAATCATCAATGAAAGTGATGAAGTACTGCATGTCACCTCTGGCCTGAGTCGACATTGGACCACAAACATCGAAATGAATGATTTCCAACACATCTTGGGCTCTATTTCCTTTGACCCTGAATGGTCTCTTGGTCATTTTACCTTCCAAGAAGGATTCACATGTAGGGTATGGCTCAACTTGGAGTTTATCCAAAGGCCCATGTTCCACTAACTTTTGAATCCTCCTAAGGTTAATATGTCCAAGTCTTAATTTCCATAGATATGGATCATTCGACGAAAGACAAGAAGCTTTTCTCTTCTTGGAGTTAGTCGATAATTTAAAAGTTGAAGTTAAATGTTGTTTAGGTTGTACAGATATAGTATACGAATTGTTAACCATATTACCAGAACAGATTAACAAGTCTCTTTTATTGATGATGACTAAATCATCAAAAGAAACAAAATATCCATCCAAAACAAGTTTAGAAACCGAAACGAGGTTCTTTCTAAAACTAGGTACTAATAAAACATCATGTAAAACTAATACGGTAGAGGCAAACTACAACTCTACGTCTCCCAGTGCAACTGCCGCCACTCCCGTAGCGTCGCCCAACGAGATGGAAATCTCTCCGTCTCTAAGTGGTCTAGATCGCAGAAGTGCCTGCGAATCACAACAAACATGGTCAGTGGCGCCTGTATCTACTACCCAAGAATGGACATAACTAGCTATATAACATGATGTTACCACTAGAGTTGTAGACGTACCTTGACTGCTCACCGACTTCTTGTGAAGCGGACAGTCTTGCTTCCAATGTCCTTTCTTACCGCACTTGAAACATTTTTCAGTTCCTTCATTTTTCTTCGCAATCCCATCCGTTGTCTTCCTTTTCTTAGAAATCTTCGGTTTTCCCTTCTTCTTGCCCTTACCCTTTCTAGGGTTGCTAGAAGAAGTTAGAGCCAATACTACCAACGTAGTCTTGGGTTGGACTATCACAATAGCTTCCACCATTTGCAGCTCAGCCAATAGTTTTGTCAACGTATAATCATTCTTATTCATAATGTAGTTGACCCGGAATGACTCAAAGCTCAACAGTAAGCTTTGTAGAACAATATCAATCTGAGACTCATTGTTGATTTTACCACCAAGAGCCACGATCTCACTCAAATATTCTATCATCTTCAGGACATGGTCCTGAACCGATGATCCCTCTGCTATAGAGGCGTTCATCACATTGCGGATGGCCACTTGCTTGCCCAATCTGCTATGTGTACCGAATATCTCATTCAGACTAAACATGATATCAGCGAATATCTTGACACTTTCGTGTTGATGCTGCAAGGTGTTATTTATGGAAGACATAATGTAACACCTCGCCATCTTGTTAGCCTTCATCCACTTATCATATTTAACCCTAACATTGGCAGGTGCGTTATCTGGAGGAACTGGCGGACATGGTTCGTCAAGGACAAACTTAATGTCATCAGCCTTAAGGAAAATATCCAAATTCCTTTTCCAGTGTATATAATTATCCGTATCAAGGCGATTATTTTTCAAGAATCGTAGCGAGTGGATTGAAAGTCATGCTTAACAGAACTGAGAATAAATCAAATAAACTATCATAAATACATGCTCAAATGCAAATAATCAAAACCTTTAAAGAAAACATGCTTTTGAACAAACTGTTTAAAATTAATCTTGCAAGTCACGCACTGTGATCGATTACACAATCCATTTCAAAACATTTTTACTTGGTCATGCAACTCAACAGTCAGAGGCCGCGTCGTGCTGCTATAACTGCCAAATTACACCTAAGTTATTACCGTGGGTCTGACACCAAGGAAATTAATTGACTTTAATAAACCTATAACGAAGGGGTTATATTGCCATCAATTAAATTCTTACAGCTATTTATAGAGAAATCTTATCTCGTGAACTGGTAAAATGTGATCCCGCATGGAATCAAAACAAGTTACTTCACGAAAAGACCGTATCATGGAGATCATATGTAATCTTAGCAAATTAAATTAATAAAATGCAATTACAATTGTCGCTTATTCATTTTAATGTTGAAAAAGGTTTTTAACATGGATAATCACATATTATGACATGTCTAAAATCCACATAAGATCCCCAATAAATTAGCATATCAATTTAGACAAGTTCCATATAATAAAGAGCAAATAAAAGCCAAATTAAACAATTAAGCACATAATAAGGAAAATAATTACATCAATTATCCAAAAATAGGATATAACTAACTAATTCCTAAAACTAAGGAATTCAAATTAAATCCTCCATTTTTCTTCTCTTGTAGATGATCTTAAATTCAAATTTTACATTTAAACCGGGATGGAATCCCAAAAAAATTCGAAATTCGAATTCCGAAGTCGGGATGGACTAGCCCTGGGCCCGTCTCGCACGCAGTCAGGGCTGCCGAGAGAGTCCAGCCACTGCCGAGCGCCTACCAAGGCGTGGTGCTGTGCCGAGCACGCCCCGCGCGCCCGCTTCCGGCGCCTGCCCCTGGCCCTCGCTTGTTGGCGCTCACGCCCGCGTCCCGCTCCAGCACCCGCCTGGCTCTGGTGCCGCGCGTTGTGCGCTTGCCCTGCCTGGGCCGCGCTGCGCACCGTGCGCCTGCCGGGGGGCCCCACGGCGATGCCGTGGTCCGGTACCGGCCTTTGTTTCTCCACCTCGTTCTTCGTCTCCCACTCAATTACATAATAAAATGTAATACATGTAAAATAAAATAAATCCTAATCTAACACGGTCAACCCCCGTGTGATTACATATTTTAAGCCACAAATCGGACACCGAAAAATGAAATAAACGAATAAAAGCGGAATAAATCATATAAGCCACATAATATCATGATATCATGCCAAAATTAAATCTAGCACCCCTAATATCAAATTACGATCACAGGCAAATAATTAAGAATTAAATTAAATTCATATAATAAATTAAAATCATGTGACCAGCTCTGATATCGACCGATGTAACCCGTATGAGGGGCTCACGAAAACGTAGGATCCACATGTTTAATAAATTATATGAATAATTAATTCTTAAATCACATGGGAGAATATAAGTGCGGAATATAATAAATTATACCTTTTACTACGCAAAATCCTCCGCTTGTGGAGAAACGAACTGAATCGTTAGCTATCGAACCGCAATCCAAGCCGATTCGAATCTCCTTTTTAAATCTCCACCAAACCCAACCTTAGGAACTTCGATCCTATTCCCGGTATACTTACTAGAATATCGTGTGAGCGAATATATCTAGTAATTTAGGAGAAAAAAGAAGATCCAACATTGAAGCGAAGAACACTGCAATTTTCGAAAATTTGAGAGTGAATCTGAAGGGGGGAGGGGGCGCCGATTTCTAGAGTAAGGAGAGAGAAATTGGCTCTTTTTTATGCTCCTTTTATAGACACCGTGGGCTAGGATAGTGCTTCTAAAGAGAATGAATTAGATCTCAAATAATAGAACCATATCCCCACATTTATCTCTTGTAATTACAACTATAATTCAAATTCAAATTTGAATTATATTTAAAATTAATATGGGCTTGGAAAAATCCATAATTAGATTAAATTAATTTTCAAGTCTCCTTCTGTGCTCAATAGAATTTAATTAATTGGTTGGCCCACCTTTAGATTTAAATTAATTAATTTAAATTAATTTGTCCTCCGATTAATTACTCCATGTAAATGCAATAAAGTGCAGTTCTATTATAAATATTTATCAACTCCACTATAGGATAAATATTGAACTTATCTTGATTCATTCAAATTACGGATGTAACCCTTTTGTCATTAATTATTTTCCGCGTTTAAAATTTTCTAAATTCATTAATTATTTGAGTTTGTTGAGAACTCACAATTAATTAATATATTTATTCGTAAATTATCCGCTTCAGACCTTTATTATTACATATGAAATAAATTCTCAACCGGTCGGGTTTCTTATGTAATAAACATTTCTGAATGTCACTATATGATAAATATTAAACTCATCTTGATTCATTTGAATTACTGACGTAACTCTTTTATCATTAATTATTTCTCGAGTTTAAGATTTTCTAAATCCATTAATTAATTGAGTTTACTGACAACTCGCAATTAATTAATATATTTATTCGTGAGTGATCCGGTTCAGACCTTTATTATTACATATGGAATAAATTCCCAACCGACCGGGTTTCTTATGTAATAAACATTTCTGAACGTCTCACGTGGATTTAATCAACTCATGTCACCGAGACGCGATTCTGTACGACTGACAGTCGAGCACTTTTATCTAAGTCAATCACTACCTCCCAAGACATCACTATTTAGAGTTACGAAAAACCCGCAAGGGTAGATGAATCAAAGTAGCGTATAATCAACCGTCTATACTAATGTCATCGTCACAGATTAAGAAATGAACTAATTTCTGAGACCACATTCTAAGTATCAACACTTTAGAACTTATCTCACTGTAAAACCTCTCAATATGTATACGCAAAGCATGTGTATCCGCTTATACATACTGACATCATTCTGCGGGCTAAGGTTAGCTTTCGCATCAAATGATATCGCAGTCTTTACCGACTAGACTATTCAAGTCTGTCTAGACTATGACTTTATATTATAAGGGAGCCGACTATGTTACCTTCTGTGTCATCGATCAACCACACATTCTACAATTATAATAAGTGGACTTGTTTGCAATTCTATATATAACAATAATAAATAACAAACCAATGATAGAAACATTTATTCTCATTAAAGTGCAATTGAAAACAAGTGATACATAGTCTAAGTATAAAGCATGCTTTGAGGTATACAAACTCTAACATATAGCATCATTAGTAATTCTACACACTATATACATGCTTCCCACACTCAACCTCCATTACTGTTCACTACAAGAAAAAAGGCCAACAACAACACCCAAAAGACAACGGTTTTTAAATAAAACCGTTGTTGTATGGGAAAAAACCGTTGTGGTAGCTAAAACCGTTGTCTTTGAGCAAAAAAATGCGCTAATAGACAACAGTTTTACATTGATGTTGTCGTAGCTCCGTTGTCATAGACAAAATGCACGCTCATAGACAACGGTTCTACAAACCGTTGTCTTTATCTGTTGTCGTAGTTGAGAGCAACTATTTGAAATATTTAATAATGGTTCTAGGTGCTTCTTTTCTCCCTAACCCAGCCCTACCTTCCCAATCAAGACTTATTCCTCCCCACTTGGACAATGCGTCCGCCGCTCACCCCAGGTTTCTCCCCTTCCTTCTTTCTTCTCTTCGCCGCGTCGCTCTTTCCTTCTTTCTTCTCTTCGCCGCGTCGCCCTTTCCTTCCTCCGGCGACGTTCGCTACACCAGCCGTCTCGTCGCCGTTGCCTATCTTTGGCACCCAGTCCAGTCCCTTTGCCTCGACTTCCTTTTCAGCGCAAGGAGCAACAGAAGCCCGTGGCATCGCCTCTGCTACCCTGTCCCTCCCTTCGTCCGGATTCCTAGCCGGCGCCATTGCGTTCAGCAGCATACGGCCAGCAGTTCCCCAATTCTTTCTCGGCGGAGGCTCCACCTTGGTGGGGGTATGTTTCTTTTATTTAGATATTTTAATTGTCAATTGAACGTATGGGTGTTGATTTGATTTAGTCGAAAGTGTTAGGAGTAAAGTTGAATTTTCAGATTGGTTTCACTCTTTAACTGATTGGATTTTGTTCTTCCTTGTTGTGAGGCAATTGGTTCGGGGTGGAGGGGCTGGACAGCGTGGTCTTGGGCTGAGATGATCTAAGTTTGAGGCTGGGATACTTTGTTTGGGACCGGTCAGTCCGGTTCGAGGGTGTGGGGTTGCGCCTGTTCGGGACAGTCATGGCTCGGTTACAGGGGACTCAGTTATGTCCTCTATTCATCATTCTTAATCAAATTCTAGAGTTGAGATGCTATAGGTGTTTATTTGCTTTATAAGTTCAGTAGATATGTGTGTTTTCCTTAGGATTCTGAAATTAAGCAAATAAATCTGCTCCTCTAGGTTCATTATTGGTTTTGGAATGGTTGGTGCTCGGCTGGTGCTTCCCTCACCGAGGCAGTCCAAAATCTAAGCTAAGTATTCTTTTTCCTAATGTGTTTTCTGTTTTTTGGAGAGAATTAACTTGTAGTTTATTCTTTGTTCATGATTTGGATGTTGGGTTGTAGTTTATGCCTTCATATTCGGAATGAGCTAGAATCTTCTGGATTGCTCGAGGAAATTAGTGAGTTCAAATAAGATACTTTGA
The DNA here is from genome assembly GCA_026898415.1 of Leonotis leonurus. Classification (NCBI taxonomy): domain Eukaryota; kingdom Viridiplantae; phylum Streptophyta; class Magnoliopsida; order Lamiales; family Lamiaceae; genus Leonotis; species Leonotis leonurus. Next base: position 180,019 of record JAPKLX010000146.1, on the reverse strand, counting down.
GGTTTGATAATAAGAAGAGGATGAAGGCTGCTATAACGTGTGCATCTATTGCAAGGGTAAAGAGCACCACTTTTTGTAGATCATTCGCCTTTCTTGTTGTTTATTATTGCAAGGGTTTTGCAGGAGATGTTTGAAGGGTTGAGGAAATTGAACGACCTTTGCAATGATGGCAATCATGACAATAAGCACTCAGTGTCCTTGGAACACAGGGATCTTGAATGCCTAGATGCCGCTAGTTTGCTTCACAATATTGGTGTTTATACTGGCAAAAAGGGTTATCACAAGCAATCTTATCGTGTTATAGCGGTATGTGTATCTATAATTTACCTTATGGTATGAAGATTTTGTCAATCTTTATTGCAATGTATAGTGGTATTCCACTATATAGTTTGGGACGTTGATGATGATGCTGTGACTTATGTCTTATTTCCTAATCATGGTGATGTGACTCTTTGTTTCCAGAATGGGGGTCACCTCCATGGATACAGTGAGGAAGAGATCAAGGTATTATGCTCTTCACTGTGATGTAATTAGATTTTTGACATCTTTACATGTAACTGACAGTTGAAAGCTTTCAGCTAATTGCATTGCTTGTGAGATATCACAGAAAAAAGTATCCAAAAAAAGTTGTTCTCGAGGGATCTGCCGAAGAGGTATTTAAATATGACTAGAGTAATAGAATTTACCTTATTGTTTGGTAAAGAAGAAATTCAGGATGCTATGTACGATTATGCGGGTAGCTTATTCAGTGCAGCAATGTCTTCCTGTGAATGTTCAAGTCATAGAATTTTCTCATTCTCCGGAAGGTTTCAAATTGGTAACTTCAGTTTATACTTATATAACTTCTGCCATGCTTTCCAGCAATAGATATTTTAGGCGTTTTATGAAAGCTTTAAATCCAGGAACATTAGATTTGAACTTATTTTTTTATTTAGATAAAAAATAGTAGTATGTGGTCAATTATCATCAGATTACCATTTGCTATAATCATATACATGTTCTCAACCATGAATTTGGAGCTTCACGATTTATACTATATATATATATATATCATAGAAGGAGGCAGTGATATTCTCCTAAAGTTTTACTTGGATTCTAGAATTAAATAAAAAATTTGAAAGATTCAGTCTTTTCTTTGCTACCTACCTACACCAAGAGGGTGCTTTTTACGAGCTTATAAGCTCCTCAATAGTAATGTGATCTTTATATATACGTTCAATATAAGATACAAGCTGTGAATTTGGTATGTAAAATTGAATTTCAGTCTGTAAATTGCAAAATTGTCATTAATCACTCTCTATGACCTTATTTTATCTTAACATCCATTATTTAAAGGATAAGATCAAAATTAAAAATTGTTTATAAGATAATAATATATTGTTGAATCTGTTAAAGATAACATCCCACTTATGATAACCATTTTTGGTCATTGTCCCAGTAGAAAATTGAGCAGAGTTTTAAGTATAACTGGTGAGTAATTCTCTGATACAAGTACTTTCAGGTACTCAATTCAGGTGATGCAAGAAATAAGTCTTCTGAGGCGGTCGAACAATTAGCTGACATTATACAACCATTAGCTGGGAATAACAATGAGTCGATGGAGAAAGAATTGGAATATTTTAGGATGGTAGTACTTGTGGCTCTTTTTAAGTGATTTGGTTTGGAACTCTACCTTTCTCTCTTATTCTAACAACCATATTTATATACATTCTTCTGCAGGTCTTCAAGAAAAAATTGTCTATTTTAGCTTGTGGATCCAAACCCTTTTACGCCGCTGCGACTACCTCCCCCGTCGCGACTGCCGCCCCTACCCCACCAGCTTCGAAGCTCTCGAGAGAAGGTATTCCCTCCCTCCACCCTTGCTACATTCTCTTTCCCTAAACTCTTTTACTCTTACAAATTTGCACTTATTTATAAAATATTTCGTTTAACTATCTGTTTCGTATGTGATTATGTTTAATCTTCTCCATACAAACATGCAAATTGGAATGTCCCCTCAATAGTACAAAAGTGCAATAAATCAGAATCTAATGAATGACTTATTGCGCATTATGTGTTTGCTGAAATGACTGAGCTAACTCTGATTTAGTAGTTTTTTGTTTGCTAAATCCCTGTCATTTTGGCACATAAAGGTTTCTGTTGTGATGGTGATTCATCAAAAAACATGTACATGCACATTATCAGTAAGGAGTTGAAGCATGCAGAAAATGTGACAAGAGGTTAGATCACTTATTATATGATTGTTACCATTTTTACTTGCAGCCAGAGGGGCAGTCTAGATTTCAAAAAGAAGGTGCAGAATCGGAGCAGTTTTGGGGTTTTATATGTGGGAAAAATTCTGAGTACCCTAAGAAGAAAATTGCAAGAGTGACTGAAGGCGACCCTCATCTCTTCTCATGCACTCTATCAAATGGCATGGCTTCAATTTTGTTTCTAATTTAATTACTTTTCATTCTTTTATTTTCATGATGAATCCAATAACTAACTTGTTTCTTTTGTGGTTCTTGCATAACTGTGGTTTCACATCCTTCTTCTGCTCTTCAGGAGATCTAAAGGTGTGCTCTGTATACATGAACCATATGACATTAAATCTGAATTCCACTTCTTTTCTATTGCTTCCCTCTCAATCGAGTAACTTATTCGAGTTGTGATTCTGCTACAGGTGGCTGAGGTATACAATTTCAACCAGGATGATCTAATGACTGAAGATATATTCATTCTTGACTGCCACTCAGATATTTATGTCACTAAGCGAGAGGTATGTATTTACATGTCTACTCATCATTTATTTGTTCTTATACAGTTCATAGAGATTGATATATGCTTGTTTGAAATCTGTACATTATTTTGTGTGCAGGCTTACTTGTCCTCAGAAGATTTCAAGGCCAAATTTGGAATGAGCAAGAGTGCTTTTCACAAGCTGCCTAAATGGAAACAGAATAAGATAAAGACGAGTTTAGAACTATTCTAAATCCTCCGACGAGGTTGCTGGCCGTTGTCGAATCGCTTCATTCTAGAAACAATTCTCATCTCCAACTGTTACGGTGTTGGGAGATAAGAGGACTTTGATAACATCTTCAGGTTCAGATGGTTAGAAACCTCTTGATTTTATTTTTTATTTTTTGATATGGTAAAGGTAGTTTTGTTGATATATAATTGTTTAGGCCACATATATATTTTGAGTCTGAGAGCAAGCAATTTGTTTAGGCCTGAACAGTAGGAAGTTGCAAAGCACAGGATGAAATATTATATTTGAGCTTGAAGTATTTTAGGTTTATTTATGTTTGGGACCATGTACTTATATATGTTAAATTATTTATATTAGTAATTTAATTTTAAATATTTACGTATTTGATGTTTTCATTTCAATTTAATATTTATTTTATTAGTTTTAGCAATAGGTTCAAAAATATAATGTTGTCTTATAACTCAACGACAACGGTTTTATAAACTGTTTTTACAAGACCTACGACAACGGTTTTAAGAACCATTGTCTATGAGCGAATTTTTTTTAAATACAACAACGGTTCCAGAAACCCTTGTCTTAGCCGTTGTTGTAAATATTTACGACAACGGTTATATTACCGTTGTCTATGAGCGAGAACATACGACAACACCACTTTCGACAAGGGTCCCGGACAGGCTACGACAAGGGTTAAAAACCCTTGTCTATTAGCGTTTTTGTAGTAGTGGTTGCATTTCATCTCTCTCCAAAACCTCCATGGAATCACACTTCCAAGCTTCATACTAGTTACCATTTCTTCCTCTCCCCTCCTCACATTTCACCCAATAAAAATATTAGAGAGAGACAGTAGTTAGAGAGGCTCTTCAGCCCACTGCCAAAAATCTGCCGGACAGCCGCCGGCCGGACGCCGGACCACCGCCGGTCATCGCTGAAAAAAATTTCCGACAACCAAATGAGCTCAAATTTTACCCCAAGCTTCCTTTTGACATGTACATTCTATTTTTGGGATCCGATCGTCCAAAAAATGACTAGAAGACAGCCATGCAAGGCCAAACTCTTGGCCAAAGTAAGTGTAGCTCCGGCGAGGAGAGGGGAACTCTGGCAAAGCCCACCATGAAAGCTTTATCTTCACTCAATCACCTTAGTTTTTCAATAAGGGTCTTACCAAGGAATATCATCTATCTTATGCAATGGAATGTGAGCTCCATACATCGGTGATAGGTGTGGGTATATTTACAGTACGGTATTTTGACTTAATAAGCTCGAACTGCTTTTTCTGAAAATGTGAATTTACATGTCAAATGTTTTTATTATGCTCATGTATATCCTATATGTGACAGATCGGTATTACCATACCCATTGATTGGCGCTACCAATGATGTAAGTTAACAAAACGTGCTTTGAGCCGGATCTGGCCAAGGTAGTGTACACGGAAAGTGCGGATCGGGTGAACATGGTCAGGTTCCCCGGTCTTGGCGAAAGGGGATTATTTGTGGAAGACTTCGATTTTTCCCGTCTAGTCGCAATGAGGAACACTGTGAATGAGTAAAGAATGATGACGAGCTTGATATGATGGTAAAATGTATGTTTTCATATGTGTATGGTGGGCGTTCATTTTAAAACGTCATGCATCATATGGTTGGGCATATAATATTCGTTAAATGAAGATTTATGTTGTTTTTCACTGAAAAAGTCGGGCAACGACTCACACTGAGTACACTAGTACTCAGCTTAAAATCCTTTTTTCAAATGTTTTAACAAGTTTTAGGAGGATGGTGATGAGCTAGTGACGAGGTGGGCCCAGTCGAGTGTCTTATTCATAAATGTCGATTACCAAGGTGATGGTAATGTCATAGTGATACTTATTTCTTTGTCATTTGGTTATACCTTGTGTATTACCTTCTATATCCAAACTCGCAATGTATCTGGTAGCTCGTGTTGTTTGTTGACTAGAGTTCAAGAACCGAGTTATCATAGGGAACATGTCGGAATAACTATAATTTTATTCGTTTCCTTCTCTTGTTTGAGACAAGTTATGAAGAATAGAATATTTTATTCCTTTACAGTGAAAGAAGTTGGAACGAAGTCATTAATAATAGATTACCTAAAGAAATAGGTAAAAGAAATTTTCATCCAAGATTTAATAGTTGGTCCATTCTCAGTCTTGGTAAAGTCCATCTCGTTGCAATAGAAATGAATAAGAACAAATAAGTTTTGGGCAACCATCTCAACAATTAAGAGATTCATTCGAGGAACACGAGGACTAGTTGAAGTAATGAGCCTCCCAGCATTGGGAGGTCTTATCATGTTAACCGTCAATATATAACTTTCCACTTTCGATCCTATTTATTTTAATCTTTACTGTTCAATGTCTTCATACATTGAATGTGTGTCGTATCCAGTGTGTCCAAATTCCTGGAGTTTTTCTATCGTCTTCAATTTTTACATCATTATTGTCGTATTGAAACATTTCTTAATTATATCACAATGAATCTCAATTCTGCGTAGTCCCATCCTGCGGGGCACTACAGATTCTCCGGGTTGAATCACAATCGAATCCACAACGAAAAGAAATAGAAAAATATGAAATTGATGTAATAAATCTATCTACTGTGTTTTCTTTCTTGCTTCAAAACCCTAGGAAAAAAATGTATCTAAAAATCACGTGAAGGGGTCTTTAAATAGTAAAAGGGGATCCCGCCTAGCTAGCGCTCGCTAGGGGGTAGCGGACGCTACCCCCACGTTCTATCTTGGAAAAAAATACTGGGGCTAGCGCTCGCTAGCCCCATGTTCTGCCTTGGTTCCAGCGTGGTGAGCTAGCGACGGCTAGGCTCATGTTCTGCCTATTTGTTTGAGGTCTGGGGGGTTAGCAGCCGCTAGGGGTTAGCGATCGCTACCCTGGCACACTGCTAGTTCCCTTTTTAGTGTCTTTTCGCCCTCATTTCTTTTCTCAATCTTCAATAGCTCCAACTTTGTTCGACTCTTTACCTGAGATAAGAAATATGGCAACAAGAGGATCAAATGGAACAACAAAGATGAGAAGTGATAAAAGAGCAAAGCATTATCGAACCAACATGCACGAGAAACGAGACCGAAAACGGGTTAAACAATAACTTAGATTATATTACAACTTATATTATATTTGAAATCAAATAGACGTAGCCATATGACCATATAAAACACTTGTATTTTAAAAACATACTTTTGGATTATGATTGTCTTTATTTTATTGTGATTAGTTATATAATTATTTAGATTGATATGCTAGTTTTAGAAAAGAATTTAGTAGAATTGTATCATAACTATTTACTTATGTAACAAAAAATATGTCTTGTTCAATCTTTTCAATTATCAATAAACTCACATATTTTGTAATTTGTCACTAATATTTATTAACTATAACTCATGATTTATAAATAAATTATTTTGTTATAATTAAAATTGAATGTATATGTACATATAATCAATATATATGTATATATATTGATTATACGAAAAAGTAATATATACTAATTTTTCCGATATATAATGCGGTACGGTATATGACGGTATACCTCAGTATTTAGAAAACTCATACATTTACCTTACCGAAAAGTTCGATACGATATCATACCTTACCAAAAATTCCAGTATACCTTATATTCAGTATTTTACGATATTTTTCGGTACGATATGTATGGTATACCGTTTGTTTAGTAAATTTTGATGCCTAGTAACGACAAAAGTTTTACAACAAATTATTCCTTTTGTTTACAAAACAAAATAATAGACAAACATGGCCAATTACCAACACCATCTCCCACGAGGAGTCGCCTTATTCCTCACTCATATCAAACAATTCATGAATCTACCACCAATCAACGCAACACAACCCAACCCAAAAAACTTCAAAGACACTCACACCAACCCACATATATATCCAACCCCAAACTCAAAAATTAAAGAGCTAAAGCAAGTGATGAGCCAAGGAAAACCACAATGGTTCCCACAACACCACATGCAATGGAAGAAACACCACTCTTGGGAGGTGAAGACTCCTCGGACGGAGCCGGGGTGGGCTCCATCCCCTCCGCGGGTGGTGGCGACGGAGACTCCTCCCCGGACGGAGCAGGAGATGGCGGCGACATCTCCGGTGACGGCGATGGAGAGGGGACTCCCACAGTCCCATTGGAAGCGTGCTTGGTCCTATCAGCCATGACAACAACGATCAACTTCTCATTGCTGTGGCAATGGTCAGCCACTCCACTTATGAAGTAATATGGGCCAGAGTGGTTGAACTTGTACACTGTGTGTCCATCTTTGAACTCTTCTAGAGGCTTCTCTGTGCTGCAGTTGTCGTAGTTTTCCTTCGTCACAAGTAGAACGGAGTCGTGATCGGATGAATACACAAACACTGCACCCAAATATTTTAATTGATAATTTCATAGATTGAACAACAAGTAACAAATTGGGTAACAAATTCGAATAGGAATAAGAGAAACTTTGTTATAGTCATTTCTATACATTTAATGTACATTATGATAGAGGAATACATAGAGTTGAACGTAGTAAAATATGAAGTTGAAAGATTTCGTTGAAATTATTGGGGTTTGAAAATTTTGTCATAGGTTCTCTCTCCACCGAACAATAGGGTCGTTATGCTCGTTGCTAAAACTTGTTGGAGAGATGAAATATATATACCCAAAATATATATTTTTGATCAAAGGTTGAATATTATTAGAAGAAGAATTAGGCAAAAGGTTATGATACATTCTGGAAAAATCAAACTTAAGATAAGCAAATAAAAGACTTTCATAAAAGTTATCGTAGAATCGAGAATGCAGTATTCATATGAAACAAAAAACTTACACAAGGAATCGCCAATCTGGAAACGAGTTTTCTGAGCCCAGTGATTGTAGATTGGTGCATTAGGATCGGTGGGAAGTGTCCAACCTTGTGATCCTCCCACTTTGTACTCAAATGCATTGCATCTCTGCACCATAAACCATACCGTAAGAAGAAGAAGCCCCACCACTTGTTTATTGGCGCCTTCCATTGCACAAGCAAATGTCAAACGTGGGTTTTGATTTGTTTGATTGATGGCAATGTTAAATGATTGGATTGGATTGGATTGGGAGGGAGGGAGGTTTTTGTAGGTGGAGATTGAAGCAGCTTTTTAGGAGATTTGGGACTGAAGCCTTGGTTTGGCCTTCTTTTTGTTATTCTCTTTTGATTTCTTGGGTTGCAGTGCAAAGCATAATGCCACTTTTAGGTAGACTTGCCAAAAAATGCTGCTATTCCCGGCCCCGCTTATCTGCCCAATTGGTTAGACTTTGTAAATTTTTGAAGTATGTCTAAATTTTAGATTTATGAATATCAGGTACAAATACAATCCCCTCTTTAAAAATGTACTCCAATTAATGTACTTTCATTCGTCCCGTTAAAATGGTCACGTTTCTTTATTGGACTGTACATTAAAAATGGTCATTTTTTCAAAAATGAAAAAGTTTTACCTTTATAATACATCACTTATACTACCTCCGTCCCACCGGTAATGACCCATTTGTAAAGTAGATAGGTGTATTAAAATAATACAAATGGGTCATTACCGGTGGGACGGAGGGAGTACTTTTTTAAAACACAACGCTTTATTTTTTTAGTCTCCATACCGGATCCCTTGGAGCCACATTTAACGTGACGGAGGGAGTAATCTATATTTTTAATTTAATTAATTTAATAACTCGTTATATAATAAATATTTTTTATTGATAGATAAAGAAATTATGAATAAAAAATCTTAATTTTTAATGATTTAAAATTATATTCTATAATATTTTTAAAAAATATAAATAGTATTATCTTGTCTTATTAAAAATAACTTAATTTAACAAAAAATACTTAATTAAACCAAACATGTAATAATGGAATTGAAGTAATGTATTATAATGAGCAGGGTTTTAAAGCTCGAAACCCGAATTGGCCTAAAAAATTGTACGAACTTTTTAGGTTCGATGTTTTTCGGTCCTCGAATTTTAAAGTTCAACTTGTCCCAAACTCCAAGTATCTGGGACGGGCAGTTAAGATCAGATCCATTTTAACAATTCTAATTTTAGAATAATAGAATCGAATGTCACATATATGCCAATTGTTTTACCTTAATAATCTAATTAAAGTGAGATTTAGTTCTAAAAAACAATTGTATGCTCTAATTAGGTGGTATAACTTTAGTATCAAGTATAGAACTAAAGTAATGCATATAAAATTAAAATTGATGGTAAAAAAAAAGTACATGAGAATTTGAAGTGATACATAGAGACAGCTTATGTTTGGGTAGTTTTATGCTTTGCTTGATCATGATGAAGAATCTTGAAGCCTAGCTTGTACTTTGCAAAAAGGTATCTTATTTGTTCAAATTTGCACTTTGCAACTAGTGATTAATGAGTTGTAATTATTTTAAAAGTTGCTAGTTGATACTTGAACAGAGGACTAGCAATTAGACAGAACCTAGGCGGATCGAATTATAATACTTATTTTTTTATATTTTTGCATCATATTTTAAGTAAAATTTATATAAAAATCCATAATATGCTACAAAGAATATAATATCTCCTAATTAACTCAATCCGCCTCGCTCAATTTGCAGCGAACTAAACCGACTATCCCACTTAAGCAACCAACTAGCATCCTAAATAGTTAAGTTCCGACTAACGCTTAAACAGAGCCTTAGACGGCCGCTTAGACCGACTTTTAGAATGGTTATAATTGTGAGCACTATTCCAAACTTCTTGTTTATGTGGATACTTTGGAATTAGTGATTAATGGGTAGTAATTGATTTTCTGACTGTAGGCATGTCTCATGATGGATTTTGTATTTCTAATATTTTTTACTCCTCTCTTTTAGCAGTATTCATTGAAAAAGAATTGCCGAATTACATTTTTTTTTATTTATTAATTTCTATATTTATTTGATTTTAGAATATTAGTGAAAAGTAAAATGAAATGACTATTTTATATATAGGGTTATTGTCATGCGATATCTTAAGCATCAAACGGATTCTTTATTTTTTAAGTATTTCTTTTAATTGATTAATACATTAAAACTGCAAAATCGCATTACAATGGAATAATTCGAACCCGAAATCGTTAGATTCAAAGATTATGTTACTAGTAGTTAGTAATATAGGACCGCTTTATCGTTTATGATGGACACAACTTAACGTATTGTCACATCAGTGTATGAAATATTATATTTTTTTATTTTTTATTAATATTTTATATTGATTATTATTAAAATATACGCTAATTTATAAATTTTAATCAAAAAATAAAAATTAATAAATAATATTTATGTACAAAACATGTCATATCATTTACGTGCATATTAATTTGCGCATAAACCCAGGCTTCGGATCCACATGCCCATATCCACCAATTTCGAAGTCACACTCCATATATTTTCTCACATGCCATTCTATTTTTCATGCCAGTTTGCAAACACATCACATCATATAATTGAAGAGTTGAAGAATTATAAAAGAAAAAGTTCGCAATGAAAGACCTATTTAAAATTAACTAGTCAAGGCGTTATTTGTGGAAATAACACCCAGATATATTATTTAATTTGGGAACAATACCTATTTCATTAATGATATGTGGACAGAATATTAAGGGACGAGTTTTATACTAAGTAATTAAAATATGAATTAAAAATCTTTAAACTATGTGAAAAATATTCTAATATTTTCGTTTGAAAAGATCGTTGAATTGACAGTATATATTCAAAGATGTGAATCACGAAAAGATCCAAGATACAAGTTTATATTCTGAATATTTGAAATAGCGTTTGAACTTTGAAGAGAAACGTTAAGAGGATGCAATTTTTTTTATTTTAAGTTTAGTGTATTTGTTTAAACCCTTGTTAACTTTTATTTGTTTGGTTGTCAAAATTAACTGATTTGCTTAATCAGTAATTAGATATGCTTAAATATAAATAAATTTAATAATATATTAATTACATCTATTTATTTTCTTATATCAGCAATAAGATTTCCTTTTTATATTTATATAGTATTCATTTTTGTTTTGTAATTTTACAAATTTGTATACGGATAAAAGTAAAAGGTTATACAAAATATAAACAATATAATAATATAGTGAAAAATAAATTAAAGACAAGAACACTTAATAAAAAAAATATTATATCAAAATCCAATGGATTAAAACTCATTTCATTCATTATATATGGTAAACAGATGAGATGGATTCATAATTATTACAAAACAAGAAAAATACATTTATACATGTTGTCCCGAAACGAGTATACTGAGTGTATGGGGGGAGGGGAATACACTAATTTTTTATTTTTCAAATTAAAAGCTTTGAGTGAGCTCCTGAATTGAAGGGGGGGTATTGCTTCAGTGAGAGTCGATACTTTAGATAGCAATCCTTCAGTCTACACTTCGTGTTGGACTGATGGACTAATATCTAAAGTGTACGTGCGGAAGTGGTGGTTTTAAAGCTTACTCGTTTGTTCAGAAAACTTAATGCTTTATGTTCACTTTTCTTTTAATCAGATTTCTATATGCAATATATCGATAGAAAGAAAATACTGAAAGTAAATGGTGAAGACACAAAGATTTGGTTTGCGTGGTTCGGAGATAAAAACACCTACGTCCACGTGTACTCGATGTTAGTCGAGGGTTTCCAAGTAAATGGAGATTGTCTTACAGTGATCAGTCCTTGAGGATTAAATGGACTATAATATCTGATCACTTCTTCGATTACAAACAGAATCGCTACTAATTAGAACACTTAGATATAAAATCTGAAAGCCTTGAGTGTTCTTGAACTTGAAAGCTTGAAAGCTTGAAAGCTATGGAAGTTGAGAGCGAGATAGCGATTGAGAGTTTGAATGCAAGGTAACCGGTGACTTGAAGCGTTTGAAGCATCAGGATATATATAGGTCTCTCATAGAATGTATCCGTTGTGAGATAGATCACCATTTGAATTCTTCCCGTTGGAGTCGTGGTCATTTTTGCCATTTTTGGTGTCTGCAACAAGATTGAGTTTCACCTACTGAGATCTTTTCCCAAAGTGGTAACTCCTATAGAGTAGCTTGGAACTCAGTGGATAACTTTAGATTTGACTTCAGGTGCAGAGCTTTAGAGTGAACTTCAGTAGCAAGGAGCCTTTGCTTCATGCTGGCTTCAACTTCAAAACTTCAGGCCATACTTCAAGTAACATGGTCCTTCAGTTTTGGAACATAAACTGAGTTCTTGAGAGAACTTCAGTTACTAACTTCAGTCTTCATTCTTGTATCATCAGATTGTACCTGTAAACTGAACTCCCTAACAAGTGAGTTCTAAAATAAGACTAAAACTTCAGTTTTGGACTTATTACATCTTTCAGGGGAGGTTTTGAAATGTGAATCAAAACCCTTATAAATATTTCCCAACAATTTTCCACTTTTTGATGATGCCAAAACCTAACCTGAAAATATCTATCTAAAATGAAGAATTCCCCCTAAACTGGAGAATACCTAATCTATAAGATAAGATGTGTTAGTTAATTATTTAATATCAAACCAAAAAAATTATATAATCAGAGCCTAGACAACTGGAGGATTGTCATCAGGTTGAGATCAAGAGATAGACAAAATATGTATTTCATTCATTTGAGATTCAGTACAAAAGGAGTTTCAGATGCAAGAATGAAATACAATAAAATACAACTTAAGAAGCTGTTTTCCTCTCTTCTCTTGTTTTCTGAATCATTTACATATGAGCTTCAGGAGAGATAGCATTAAACATCAGATAAGTATCATCTCTAAGCTTTCTATAAGGTCCCTTCAGATGCAGAGATAGGCCAAGCACCTGAGCAGCAATGATTGCTTCAGACTCTATTGGCCTCTTATCAACGAAAGCACTTCTAAGAAGATTTGGTCTCTCAAATTGCTTCTTATCAGGGACTAAAATGGTGATATCTGAATGGGCAGCATCTTCTCTTATCATCTTGATGAAGTCTGTGTCTGGGTAATCATCCAAAAAGTTCATAAAGAGCTTGTCACGATCAATTTCTCCAGAAAAGCCATAAATCATCCAGTGATCAAGCATCTTTACAAATTCATCATTGATCTCTTCTCATTCATCATTAAGATTGGGTCTAACCCATGAATCAATGTGAGCACGAGTGGGAGGGTCAGTCTGTGTTGTTCTCTTCTTCCTTCCTTGAAGTCTGATGGAGTATAGATTTGCAGCGCGTTGGGTGTCGGTATTTCGTCTTTCCAGTTGCATGGCATCATGAAGTTCTTTAAGAATTTGGAGCTTTTCTCTAACTTCGGGTGGCACTTGTACTTGGATGATGATAGGAGTTTCATCAGCGTGTGAACCAGGGCTCATCTCACCATCGTATACATCTTCGTCTATCAGTTCACCTTCATTGATAGATGGTTGTGCATCCTTTCCTTTAGGAATTTGAGTAACAATTGGAACTAAAGGAGAAGATTCAGTGAGGACTTCAGAAATAGGAATTTCTCTGAATGTGGGAGTAGGAATGATAGTCTTGGCAGCAGGAGAGGATTCAGAAACAGCATCAGCAGAAAGAGACTCAGTGGCATCAAAATTTGTACCAACTTCATTGTCTTGATTTCTTGGAACTTCAGTAGACGGAGGTTGAGATTTTGGTGGAGATGGAGGTGGTTCAGAAGCAGCAGCAGCATCAGTGGCTGGCTCTTCAGTGGATGTAGCACCAGAAGGCATGGATGCAGAAGCACCATCCTCGTCAATATCATCATCGTTATTATCATCGTCGTTATTATCTCCTTCATCATCAGTTAACTTGACTTCAGGAGAGTCTTCGCGATCATCATCATCCTTGTCTTCATCAGTAGCAACTTCTTCATCTTCTTTATCAACAGCGACAGATTGCTCTTTGTTTTTGTTAAAAAAATATAATCTAGGAAAAGTAAAACAATTATTTGCAGTAGCTATTTTATTCTTTTACAAAGGAGTAAAACAGAATAAATTCAAAGAAAAAATTGGAAGCCGAGTCGAGTAAAGATCCTCTTTCCGCAAGACAATATTACGCCTCGGTAGTGCTCTCGGTAAGGCATAGATGTCTCAAAAGATAAAACGGCTTTCGTCTCGGAGGTGGCAGCACCGCGAACCAACAAGCTCCGGCGAACTGGAAAAGGTTGAGGACAAAACTTCTTCTAAATGCTTGAAGAGAAGATGCAGCAAGATGAGCTTGTGAATGATGATGTCTCGTGTATATCGTGTAAGTGAAATGCATGGAGACCACCTATATAAAAGTCAAATCCACTCAAGAGGAGTTACAGGAATTAATTGTAATTAAAATCCATTCATGGCAATTAATTCACATTTAAGCCACTGGACGTTACGGGAGTTACAAAAATTAGTGGTAATTAATTATAATTAATCCACCTAATTTGGACATACATTTGTCCACATTCATCATAAGTTTGTCGATCACCAGATCGATCTCACAAACCTGGACAGATCACTGTCACAGATCGTTGGGCAGGCCATGGCATAAGCTGTCTGGGACAGGCCATGGCACAATCTATCTGGCACAGGCCATGGCACAGGCCACCAGACCAGAACACCATGCAGCAGGCCAGGACAGAACACTAGGCCAGATCTTCTGTTGGACTTGAACCAGAACCTCTGCTGGACCAGAACACCATCTGCTGGGCCAGAACACTGCTGGACCAGAACACCATCTGCTGGGCCAGAACACTGGGTCACAACACTCCTGGACCAGAACCTCTGTTGGACTAGAACACCATCTGCTGGGCCAGAACAATGCTGGACCAGAACAAGATCATCTGCTGGACCAGAACCAGATCCTCTACTGGACCAGAACCAGACCAGAACATGGACCAGATCACCAGACCAGAACATGGACCTGATCACCAGATCAGAACATGGACCAGAACACCAGACCAGATCACGGACTAGATCACCGACCAGATCATGGCACATGTGGTCTGGGACAGACCACTAGCAAAAATAAGCCCAGGACAGCAGACCGGCACGCGCCAGAAGGTGGCACATGTGGTCCTTGACCACCCAACTTGTCAAACCAAATGTTTCTTCTCTCCTTATATACATGATGAATGTTGGTTTTATAACCAATGTGGGACAAGAGTTTCTCTTCACCTTTAGTCCCAAACACATAACTCCATACTTTAAGTGACTAACTTTAAACCTTTATTTCTCACTCACCGGGAATCGGTTTAGAGAAAATAAATATACCACGATCATCTACTCGAAACGTAGATCGACCCTAGGTCGTTTAATTTCCTTAAAATTAAATGTCACATCATTTAAAACTTGGTCAAACATTATTGACCACTATAAATATATATAAAATATATATATTATATAAAGCGATTCCTACAGTTTTCAGGTTCAACGTCTTCCCCCTTTTTGGCAGCAGCAAGGACATCTTCTAGAATCTTATCAGCATGCCACAGGAGAGATCAAATACGAGGGAAGTGAAGTTTCAGATTATTAGAGTCAGAAATGGACTAACAGAAGGCTTCTATATGAGATATGCGAGCACGGCAGTGAGAGATGATGAGGTCGACTTGAGTTTGATGATCAGGGGTGGCTTCAGTAGATGCAGAAGGAAGGCCAGAAGAAGTATGAGCGCGAGCATGAGAGACTGAGGCACTCAGACGAGCAGCGTCAGCCACAACTTTGCCCTTCTCGGCAAGAACATAGGCAGAATCAGCTCTAGATTTGGCCTTCTCGGCAAGGACACAAGCAAAATCAACCCGTTTTTGAGCTTGACCAATACACTTTCGTTGTCTGGATAGAGATTTGCCATGAGTAGTACAAAGAGATGAGAGTTGATCCAGTTCAGTGCGCATGTTAGACAAGTCCTTAACAGCTGCATCAAAATCTGAACGGAGGGCATTTGTCTTGGCACGATTGCTATTGCATGAGAGCACCAGATCATTCACCTTTTTGCTAGAAGGAACCTTGAAGTGTTCCAGATGAGTAGGGAAAGTTGAGCGCATCTCTTTCTTGACGAAGTTCTGAAGATCAGTGTACTAAGCTTTGATTTCTTGCTCAATCTTAGCATCAAGGTCAGTAGTGGATGAGAAATTTGAGGTGGCAGCGTTCAGGTCTGCCCTCAGTGCTGTGTTTTATGAAGTAACAACATTAATGCTCTTCTGAAAGTCAGCTCCATGACCTTCTAGTTTCTTTGTATTAGTAGCCTGGAGAGCTGACCATTGCAGCAGAGGTGTTGGTAAGGCGCTTGCTCTCAGTATCAGAATACATCTTGAGCTCATCGATGTTTGCCTTGAAAATGGAACGGTGTGCGTGAAGAAGAGCACCATCTGAGGAAAGAGCCTCAGGGAATGATTCAGTGGAGGTGGCAGAAGTGATAGGCACAATGGCTGAAGAGATAGAAACAGCAGCAGCAGAGGTTGAAGTGGAGAACTTGCGAGAGTATGAGCGACCAGCTGCAACTTCAGCCAGTGCTAATTGATCTTCAATATAGGCCTCAACATTCAGAAATGCATCATTGGCATCTTTAAACTGAAATATCAATTGAAGGTCAGCTTCTTCTACCAGGATTGCGCTCATTCCAGACATTTCGAGCTTGTACTGGAGAGCAGTGGAGTCAATGAAGCGATAGGTACGCCATGTCCAAACACGTTGGCATAGAAAGTTGAGAGAGGGATGGTGAAAGAGTTCAGGAAAGATAGAGCATAGAAATTGAATGGACTGAAGCACCAGGTTGTTTAGAAAAAGTTGGGCAGGGGATGAAAGCACAAGGGCTTGGGATTCAGAAGGTTGAGAGGTAGAGGCATGGGTGTGAGTTTCAGTCCTGGGTATTTCAGTAAGAGGTTCATATTGGGATTGGGATTGGGGTAGGGACTGAGGAGGTGGTGGAGATGAGGGTTGTGAAGGTTGGGTTGACTGGATTGGTTTGGTTTTAGGCTTGGTGGGTTGAGGCTTAGGTTTGGCGGGTGATTTGGTTTTGGAAAATGTGGAAGGGAGTTTAGTAGGAGAGATGTCGATGAAGGTGGTTTCAGTCTGGGCTCTGGGAGTGATGTAGTGAAGTCCATAAGGGTCAATGGTAGTTAGAGGTGTAAGGTCGGGAATATGAAGGGTAAGAGGTTGAGAGACGGGTTTGTGGGGGCGTTTGGAATGTTGGAATTGATCTTGAATGTCCTCATCCGTGGATGATTCGAGAACATCCTCAACCAAGGTAAGTTTGGGTTGGGGTGGTGGAACTCTCTCTGAACGCCTGGTCTTCAGTAACCCTGAAGGGCGCTTTGTAGGATTGCGCTTCCTTTTTACGGGGCTTCATCTTCGTCATAATCCTCCACAGCATGGATAGGATCAATATTTTCCTCTTCAGTGGCAGCCTTTTTGGCCTTCAAGCGCTCCTTGGGGAGCTCAATCTGAAGAGTCATTGTCTTCCCGTGCATGCAAGATTGCACATCAAAATCAGTGGAGAACATCTACTTTTCATTGTAAGCCACGAAAGTAGGAAAGGCAGACTCAGCGTACTGATATGACTCCTCTATCAGTATGGAAACCTTGGTAGCAAGGTTGAGAGTGTTAGTGCCAGTCATTGTGACCCCACCGGGTACTTCCTTCAATTTGTTAGCTTCTCCCATCAGAAGCTCTTCCATAACAGCAACCCAATTAGCACCTTCGTTGCCATAGATGCTCTTCATCAGACTCAGTTTCTGCCAACTGAGTTGCTCGTGGGAGGATTTCTTTCCCAGGATGCAGTGCTGAACCACATCAATTAAAATCTTGAATTCAGGGCGTATCAAGCCCTTATTGTTGTTGGCAGTCGCAAACTGACGCGAGGAATCCTCCACTTGGATCTCATCAAAGAAAGCCAGGATATCAACTTTGTCCTTCAGAAATTGAATGGGTTTCTTGTTACCCACATTCTTCAACTTGAAAACAATCTGTAGTAACTCAGTAACATTGAAGTGCAGCTTTTCAACTTGAACAGCACTAGAAACAGGTTCCCGAAGAGAGATTTCCATAGTAGACTTCAGGTCTGTCCCATCATATCCCAGATTCAGATAAAACTGAATCACCTGGTCAAGGTAGAGGTTTTTGGGGCGGAGAGAAGTCAGAGTCTCAAGGCCATTAAATTTGATCACTTCAAACATGGTTCTGGCTGGATCAATATCGGTCTGGGTATATACAGCAGTGGGCTCGACATGAATGCGAGCACGGAGTTGAGAGAGCTTCATTGTTGGTCCAAGAACAACTTTCTTTCCCATAGTTGACTTTCGAGGTTTGAAAAACACTATTGCTTTTAGTTTTTGTCAGAAAATCATGATGAAAAGGGAATGGCGTATCTTAGAAGCTTAGTTTATCGAGGTACGATGAGTACTAAATTACGAGAATAGTACTCGACAAACTCAAAGGTAAAACACATAGAGAAATAAATGAAACAATAAATGATAAGTGTGAGACTCCAGTTGGTGATACTAGCAACTGAGTTTCTCCCTTTAGTAAAGTCCTTCAGATTTGTCGCTAATATGAAATCTCATGTGTAGAACCTCAGTGGATTTGTTTTACTTCAGTTTCATCATGTCTTTTCATTTGAGACTTTCAGTTCTTCAGTAGAGTACTTAGTTTGAGTGCTTCTTCACTTCATTTACCTACATGGTTAGTTCAAAATATATTTGAAATGTGTGATGGCTCAATGTCTGAAGTAACTATGTAGAGTTACTCAGAGTGCATTCATCACATTATTTTATGTCTTATTGAGATCATGACATCAGTACACTAAGGGCATTGAGTCAAAAGACCTTTAAGACAACAGGTAGCTAGATAGGAATATAGAAATGTACGTTCAGTGAATACCTTAGGAGAGGTCTGGATTCAGTAAACCAAGTCTTGCACTTAGCATCTTGAATCTAGCTTCCTCCAGTGGCTTGGTGAGAATATCTGCTCGTTGAATGTCAGTATGAATCTTTTCTATTATGAGATCCTTCTTTTCAACGTGATCTCGTATGAAGTGATTTCTGATGTCCACGTGCTTACATCTTGTGTGGAGAATTGGGTTCTGAGTGATGGCAATTGCACTGGAACTGTCATAATAAATTGCAACCTGAGTGGTAGGCACTTCATAGTTTATGAGTTGTTGCTTTAACCAGAGAATCTGAGAGCAGCAACTTCCCGCAGCCATGTATTCAGCTTTAGTAGTGGAGGTAGCAACTGATGTCTGCTTCTTGGAAAACTAACTGATTAGTTTGTTGCCCAAGAACTGACATGTACCTGAGGTTGACTTCCTATCCAGTTTGCAACCTGCAAAATCAGCATCAAAATAGCCAATGAGTTCTAAGTTATCAAGCATAACGCGCAATGCTGAAAAGCAGGTGAAGGTGCTAAAAGTTAAATATTATGCAGCACTTATTGGTTGGAAAAAAATGGAGAGCAAGAACACATGATATATGAATTTGCAATTCATTACAAGGAGGCGACATCAAAGAGGATCGCGCAACTCTGCAACACACTTCTAAATTGATTTATCGATATCACAAAAGACTTGAATGCATTTTAATATTTGAAGTTGTTAATTTTAGTTTGAATTATTAGTATTATTTTAGTTAAATTTATATGCAGACATATGAATTTAGTAAATGTTTATTTTGTTATTTATGATTAATTACTAGCAGTATTTAATGTGCCAAAATTTTATGTTGTGTATTCAAATATTATTTTTTACATGTGACAACATTAGTACCAAATTAATAATTAAAAATTAACTTTATTTATACTTTCAGACATAATAAATTATTATGCGAAATAATAAATTAAGCATGAATACATGTTAAATAGTATACTCAGTTTGGCTGACTGACTTCCCTTCAGGATCTGGTTCTATCCTCACATTTTTGTTCATTGGAATCTTCATAGCCTTGTTATTCTTAACGCCAAACTTGCTGATCAGTTCCTTTGTGTATTTGTCTTGGTTGATGAAGATGCCTTCAGGGGATTGCTTGATCTGGAATCCAAGAAAGAATCTCATCTCTCCCATCATAGACATTTGATACTGAGTCTTCATCAACTTGGCAAACTTGTCACAAAGCATTTGAGACTTGGAACCAAATATAATATCATCAACATAAATCTGAACGATTAGTATGTCTCCTTTATACTTGATTGTGAAGAGAGTTCTATCCATCGACCCTCGCTTGAAACCTGATTCAATAAGAAAAACAGACAAAGTGTTATACCAAGCTCTAGGAGCTTGTTTCAGCCCATAAAGAGCCTTGTGTAGTTTATACACATTGGTGTAGTCAGTCTCAAAGCCTGGTGGTTGTTCTACGTAGACTTCTTCCTTCAGGATGCCGTTCAGGAATGTGCTCTTGACGTCCATCTGGTAGACTTTGAACTTCATGTGAGCAGCATAGGCAAGGAAGAGTCGAATCGCCTCTAATCTAGCTACTGGAGCAAAAGTTTCATCGAAGTCTATTCCTTCTTCTTAACAATACCCTTTGGCAATCAGTCTAGCTTTATTTCGAACAACTTCTCCTAGTTCGTCTTTCTTATTTTTAAAGACCCATTTAACACCAATGACACCCTGATGCGTAGGACGATTAATAAGTTCCCAAACTTGGTTCCTTGTGAATTCATTTAGCTCCTCTTGCATCGCAGACACCCAATTCATATCTTGAAGGGCTTCCTGAGCGTCTCTGGATTCAATGTTGGAGAGATAGCAGCTATGTAGGAAATTTTCATCCGTAAACAGCGCAATGTCTGCTTTTAGCCTTAGTTGTTCGTCAGTGGGGGGTTCAACGGTTGCTAATGGCTGTATCATTTCAGCTTGGGTCTGATTCCTCGTTTGAACTCCTCTCTCCAAACTATCAATCACTGAGTCAGAGGGATGATCTTCAATCCATCTTCTTCTTCTTCGCATATCCTCCTTAGTGATGATCATAAGATCAAGTCTTTGAGGGGCAGGAGGCACTAAAGGGCTTGAATGGAATGGATCATCTTCTTCTTCATTCTGAGGGCTTGTTCCCCCTTAATTGTTGGCTCTTACATATTCAGTTTGTTGAATTTTCTGTAAAATATCTTTATCTGAACTGGCCAAAATGTCATTAGTAGCTTCAATAATAGGTACATCATAAAGGTTATAATTTCTACTCCCTGAAGTAGGTGATGAACTCCCAGTGGTGAGATCCATGTGTTGTGGCACTTCAGATGACACTTCAGGTGGGACTTCAGATTGGATTACTTCCTCATTCTGTGGAATCTCCGTGGAGATTGCATCAGTGTGCTCTAGAGGAAAGCATTCATGTTCAGGTACTGGATTCCTTTCTTCAGTAGGCTCCATCTCTTGTTCCAATCTGATGGTTGTGCCTTCATTTGGAGTATTCTCTTCATCATCATCTTCTAAATTCCAGATGAAAATCTCTTTTATGCTTTGAACTGAAGGCTGGAAATTCAGATTCTGAAGTCTTTGAGTGATAATTTCAGTTTCCTTTAACCTGTATTCAAAAATTGATTCATCAAATATAACATGAGGTGTTATCTCCACTATAAGGCTACGTTTATTAAAAACTCTATAGGCAGCACTCTACTCTGAGTAACCAAGGAAGAATCCTAGATCAGCTTTGTCATCAAAAGTTTTTAATTGAAGTTTACATTATTTTGAATATAACACTTACAACCAAAAGCACGAAAATATTTAAGTGTAGGCTTCCTGTCATTCCATAGTTCATATGGAGTTATGTCTTGGCGTGTGGTTAGGAGTGATTTGTTCTGAGTGTAGCAAGCTGTGTTGATTGCTTCAGCCCATAATTTCTTTGGAATTCCTGAACTATTTAGCATAGTCCTTGCAGCTTCCTTTTGTAATATGTTTCTCCTTTCTGCAACGCCATTTTATCGTGGAGTTCTTGCAGCTGAAGTCTGATGTTCAATCCCCATTTGTGCACAGAATTCTGAAATCTTTGCATTGAGAAACTCAGTTCCTCGATCAGTGCATATGGTGATGACATTTGTTGACTTCTAATTCTTCAGTTTGGTGAGTAGGGCAGGTATGCACTCCATGGGTTCATTCTTGTGATATAGAAATATTGTCCAAGTATAACGAGAAAAATCATCAGTAATAACAAGACAATATTTTCTACATTGGCACTCAGTGGAATCACTGGTCCAAATAAATCCATGTGCAAGAGTTGAAGAATCTTTGATTTGCTTTCCACTTTGGCAAGCTCCGAAAATGTGGTCTTTGTCAAAAATTAGGTTAGGCAATCCACGCACTAGACTGTGTCTTGAAAGTCTGTTGATGACTTTGAAGTTCAGGTGACTGAGTCTATTGTGCCATAACCAGCTTTGTTCTAAGGTGCTCTTTGAGACCATGCATGTTTCAGGGGAGGAGACTTTCCAATCAACAGCATAAATATTTTCCACCCTGAATCCTTTCATTACAGTGGTCTCATCAGTGAGCTTATTTATCCTGCACTCATCAGAACTAAATACAATATTAAAACCTTTATCACACAACTGACTTACTGAAAGTAAGTTGTGCTTCAGGCCTTAGACATAAGAAACATTATCAATTGAAACATTCCCTATATTGAGAGTACCATATCCTTTAGTGAAACCTTTTGATTTGTCACCAAAGGTTACCTGAGGACCATCTCTCTCAGTGTAGTTGGAGAGGGCATCTTTTTGAAAATTCATGTGCCTTGAGCATCCTCTGTCAATGATCCAGCTTGAATGCTCCATTTGTGCACCTCTCCTTGGTCCTTGATCCTGCAATTACTGAGTTTTAGGATTCAGTTGAGAACTAGACCCAAATTCAGTATGCATGCTATGCTTTGGCACCCAGATTTGCTTAATAATGCATATGTTTGATGCAGTTTTGGTTTGTCTCCCCTGAAGGTCAACATTGCTAGTTTTCCTTCCAGGGTTGACTTGTTTCTTCTTTGGAACATACTTCTTGCTTACTCCAGGCTTAGAAGTAACCTTGAAGTTAGCCTTATTGTTCTGTTGGTTCCTTTTCCAACGTCTCTCAATGTTTATTGACCTACTTGGTCTCTCAAAGTGAGTTGGGGGAGTATAGCGAGTGTTATTTCGCTTTGGACCATTGGAGTATGAACTAGGTGATGAATTCCTTTGTTCATTTCGATAATGAGCATTGTTAGAATATGATTCCCAACGATGTGATCGAGTGCTACGTGAATTGTAGCTTGATCCACTTGAAAAACAAGTGCAGTGAGAGCACTTAGATGTTCGTTGTTCAGGAGACTAATGTTGTCTCTTGGTAACATGCTTTTAAGTGGCATATTGCACATGTCCTTTATTCTTATAAGGCTTTTTTTTTCAGAAACATATTGCTTTCTGAAGGTTTGTCTCTCAGTTTTTGAGTTCCCTTCAGAAGACGTGTGCTTCTTGAAAGCTTGTCTAGTTTTTTCAGTGGCAACATCACTTGCCTTAGCCTTTTCAAGTGTAGCTTTTACTGTAGGATGAGTAAAAACTTTGTTCACTTTCAGTTTAGGCTGTTTTCAGTCATTCGCTTCTTTCCTTGGGACTTAGAAGCTTTCTCAGTGGTTTTGATAGCCTCAATGGCAATCATTTTCTCTTTGTCATGGTTTGGTCCTTGTACAAATGAGAAGATAGGAAATGATGGTTTAGGTACAGTCAGACAAGGCACAGTTGCCCTATCTTGATCAAAACCAAGGCCTTTGCCTTGTGGTCGTTGAGACTCACTCAACATGTGATTAGTATATCCAGATTTGGTCCAAGTTTCGACCTTTCCTTTATAAAATTCTATCCTTTCATATAGCAGTTCATTGCGTTCAGTCAATTCCTTGATCTGGGATCTTTGGAATAAGATCTACTCAATTCATGTATCAAGATCTTTGCTTAGGTTAGAGATAGCAATCTCTTGTTCCTGAGATTTTACTGAAATCTCATTCAGTTATTTGCATACTCTTTCTACCAACTCATCCTTTTGGATGTCAGTAGGTAAATTTTCCATTATATTCTCAGGTCGTTTTGCTAACTTGGTTGTTAGCTCATCATGTTCATCTTTCATGAGTATGAAGATATCTTGAAGATTTCTAAAATCCTCGGCAAGTACTTCATATTCTTCCAGTGAGATAGTAGCCTCAGTTTCTTCGTTATCCTCAACTGGAATGACCTCAGTTGTGGATTTTTCTTCAGTGTGTAGTTCAGATGATGATGAGATAGATGCATATGAAGTGGAAAATTTTGTTTTAGGATCAATGTACCCTTCAGGCATGACATGCGCATAAATTACCTGAGGGACGAAGTCGCCTGAGTGGTTGCCCATCAAGCAGAAGACTTCATTTGATTCCTCTTCATCCTTAGTGACCATCAAGCCAAGATCTTCATCATCTGATGAATCTGAGAAGTGCTTTTCATATGTTGACTTGGAAGGAGTGTTGATATGATCTGGATCATCATCGACCATCATGGCCTTCCTTTCTGCATTCCTTTGATCTCTTCTTAGTCTAAGCTCATCCCTTTTCTTTTACTGAGGTCGGGGCAGTCAGGCTTGAAGCGATCTAAGGATCCACATTCATAGCAAGAACCTTTGTTATACTGTTTCTCAATTTTGGACTGAGTCGCTGTTCCTTCCTGAGTGGAAGTGGTTGCTTCAATGGGAGGTGGTGTGGCTCTTCTTGTACGGTTATCCCTGTACATCTTCTTGAATCTACTGATTCTCATATCTGCACGTTCAAAGCGTTTTGTCATTAGAACATATTGCTCCATTAGTTCAGCCTTTGACATACCTTCGAGGTCTAGTCCTTCAGGCTTTGCTTCTTTGGTTGGGCTCTTGTCAGCCTTGAACGCTACGATTTCTTGTGATGAGGACACTGGAACAACATCTCTGATTGGATTTGTAATCTCAAATATTCTCTGCCTTGTCTCGTGACTCTTCAGTATACTGAAGATGGCAACTGTGGTGAGATTGTTGAAGTCTGGACGCCCATTAATTTGAATCTGATATGGTAGTCAGTCTTCACGTCGAAGACACCATACGATCTTCAAATTAATCACCCTTTGAGTGTATTTGTCAGGTTTCAGTGCCCTGACGGATGTTAGTATCTGCATGAATCTGAGTTCCACTTCACTAATGGATTCTTCTAGTACCTGCAAAAACGCATCATATTTTTGACACTCAAGAGTTAGTTTGTTTTCCTTTATTTCCTATGAGTCTGCACACATTTGCTCGAGAGTTTCTCACATCTCTCTTGCAGTTTCACAATGTTGGATGTGCACGAGCATGGGCCTTTCAAGCGTCCCTGAAATGATATGCTTGGCATAATAATCTAATCCACCGATCTTCTTCTCATCAGCAATGTATTCATTGAGTGGCTTAAACTCAGTGTCTGGCTCTCTCATGCCAGTTGTTTCTTGAGGAAATGTCTTCATGATTTTGATTGGTCTAGTAGTGATTACTTGCCACATCATGACATAATGTACCTTCAGGAAAGAAGACACTCTATATTTCCAGTAATCATAGTCCTCTACTGAAAACATTGGCAACCTGAGAGTATTCTCCATTGTAGATATTAGAGAATGCAAGTGAACACATATGGATTTCTGAAAGATCAGTTTAGAAACCTTAGGTTCTAGAAACAGTGGTAATTAAACACACTGCTCTAATATCACTTGTTGGTCCCGAAACGAGTATATTGAGTGTATGGGGGGGGGGGGGAATACACCAGTTTTTGATTTTTCAAATTAAAAGCTTTGATTGAGCTCCTGAACTGAAGGGAGGTATTGCTTCAGTGAGAGTTGATACTTTAGATAGCAATCCTTCAGTCTACACTTAGTGTTGGACTGATGGACTAATATCTTAAGTGTACGTGCGGAAGTGGTGGTTTTAAAGCTTACTCGTTTGTTCAGAAAACTTAATGTCTTATGTTCACTTTTCTTTTAATCAGTATTTAATATGCAATATATCGATAGAAAGTTAATGGTGAACACACAAAGATTTGGTTTGCGTAGTTCGGAGATAAAAACTCCTATGTACACGTGTACTCGATGTTAGTCGAGGGTTTCCAAGTAAATGGAGATTGTCTTACAGTGATTAGTAGTCCTTGAGAATTAAATGGACTATAATGTCTGATCACTTCTTCGGTTACAAACAGAATCGCTACTAAGAACACTTAGAAATATAAAATCTGAAAGCCTTGAGTGTTCTTGAACTTGAAAGCTTGAAAGCTATGGAAGTTGAGAGCGAGATAGCGATTGAGAGTTTGAATGCAGGGTAACCGGTGTCTTGAAGCGTTTGAAGCATCGGGATATATATAGGTCTCTCATAGAATGTATCCGTTGTGAGATAGAGCACCATTTGAATTCTTCCCATTGGAGTCGTGGTCCTTTTGCCATTTTTGGTGTCTGCAACAAGATTGAGTTTCACCTAATGAGATCTTTTCCCAAAGTGGTAACTCCTATAGAATAGCTTGGAACTCAGTAGATAACTTTAGATTTGACTTCAGGTGCAGAGCTTTAGAGTGAACTTCAGTAGCAAGGAGTCTTTGCTTCATGCTGACTTCAACTTCAAAACTTCAGGCCATACTTCAAGTGACATGGTCCTTCAGTTTTGGAACATAAACTGAGTTCTAGAGAGAACTTCAGTTACTGACTTCAGTCTTCGAGGTATCTTCAGATTGTACCTGTAAACTGAACTCCCTAACAAATGAGTTCTAAAATAAGACTAGGACTTCAGTTTTGGATTTATTACATCTTTCAGAGGAGATTTTGGAATCTGAATCAAAACCCTTATAAATATTTCCCAACAATACCCTTTTGTCATTAAGATTGGAAAAAATACTGCAATTTAAAGGAGATGTATTTTAAATCATTGATAATATATATATATATATAGGGGTGTCTATACGGGTTTCGGGTTTTGGGTATTTCGGGTACCCGACCCGAATATTTCGGGTTTGGGTACCCGTAAACCCGAATTTCGGGTATTCGGGTTGGGGTCGGGATTAAAAGCTTTCAGAATTTCGGGTTCGGGTATTACCCGATCGGGTTCGGGTAATACCCGAATTTATTTCAGCTCAATTGATTGTAAAAGAACTTTCTTGGCTTGGCTTAACCCCTTACAAAGAAATTGCTACTCCTTTTCTTGCCAAGAATCCTTTTTTATTGAACTCTTAATTCGCTCGGCAACTCGGCATCTTCAATTTCAAAGGCTTTTTCTTTAGCGCAGATGGGAATTTCTTCAATTGGCTGTGTTTTACGAGCTGTTCTGCTTCAGCATCCCTAATTACAGTTGGGTATGCTTCAATTTTGATTATTTTAGTGGTTTAGTAATTAATTCAGCTTAGTTTCATTTAGTTTATAATTCTCTATAGTTGATGATTCAGCATCTCTTCCTCCCATATCTCGAAATCAAACTCGGATATCGTATCACCATCTCTATTTAGATGAATATTTATCTTAATTCTTAAATAAGTTAAAGAAAAATATTAATTAATTCGGGTAGTGAAAAGAAAATATTTAATATGTGCATTAGTAAACTATAATCAAACAGTAAATTTGTACTCTTAAA